>JAUKPQ010093371.1:0-83032 GCA_032273045.1 Chloridella minuta | reverse complement strand
ATACATACGAATTTCTTTTTTCTGTTGCATATCTTTAGCAACACCCTGAGCAATAGCAACTGACATAACGACTCCTTTAATCAACTGAACAAGACTATATTATATACCCAAAACGATTTATTGTCAACCGAAATTTATATAGTGATTTCCCAGTGATTTACATCACCGAAATTGTCACTTTTGACAAACAGGATACGTCCGTTAACTTTGACGTAACCATACTCACCTTCCTGATATATATTAGCAGGATCGGTGACAAGTGTTACCTTGCGAGAGATATAGCAATAATCCTTAGTCAATGTAGGCAGTTTACTATTGAAAAACTGTCTGTTTTGCGAATGTGTAACATAAAGTTTTACTTTCATAATCTCTGTCCTTTAATTAATCAATACAAGTATTATATACCCAAAACGATTTATTGTCAACCAAAAAAATACCCCGACTAGCGGGGTATTTTTGAAACTAAAAGTATTACTTTTTAGTTGTAGTACTTTGATTTACAAAACCATACATTTTTTCTGCGGTTTCTAAAATCTTGTCTAATCCAGGAAACTCTGGAGCGGCTACTGTATTAACAAGTTGCCCTGTTGCAGGATCTTTCTTTGCAGTTAGTTCCCAACCAGCAAATTTCATGCTGTATTCTTTTTCTAAAAAGTCCTTAGCCATTCCAAGAACATCACTACGAATCTCGTAGCCATTTTTGCTGAATTTTACTTCAGGCATTTTCGGTGTAAAATCTGACATATTGTCTCCTGTGTTTGTGTATTGATTATATGATTATTACAATCATGTGTCAATCTTTTTTGGGTAGAAACTTTTCTGGGTAGTTAAGTCTCTCCCATTCTTCATCGGTTACTGGCCACCAATATGTCATATTAACGTCCTTTTAGGCCAGGACTAGTTCTATATTTTTTAATAGCCTCAATAGCTTCTAATATACTTAAAAAGATTTTTTTCATATTAATCCTCTAGTTACCTTAAGATGGTATTCAGCAGTTAATCTTTCCACATCACCTGAATGTTGTGGGTTGTGGTCTACTATGTATTGTTCTAAATTAGAACCATATGTACCTTTGTTTTTATTAGTACCTTTTATTAAGGCAACTATAACGAATACTGATAATACTATAATAGTAACAAACATATTACTTAGTCTTTTTGCTTGCGGCTGATACAGTTGGAACAAATTTATCAAAGCCATATGCTGATACTAATTCTTTAGCAAAGTCTTTTTTTGTAAGAGCCAAGCTAAAATCTGTAAGAACATCAATGTTTGTGCTTAATACTGATTTTGTATATTGTGATTGTGCTTCTACAAATTTAGTCATTGTTTCTGCTAGACCTTCGTGTTTAACGAAAGTAGAAACAAATTGTAGTTTAGCTTTTTGAACCGCGTCAACGGCATCGTGTGCGAAAGATTTAATCATTGTATTCTCCTGTGTGTGTAATGATTCAGTTTTTACAGAACTGTAACTGACATAGTATTTAGTGTCTATGTATCACTATTATAACATACTTCTCTGTATTTTTGTAGAGTGCGGGCTCTAATTACAGCAAGTCTAACTGTTACATAATCTGATAACGGTTCATCATCCATCTCATGGTGAACTAAATTTGGGCGATCAAACCCTTTTTGTAAATCTAGTTCATCAGGACCGGGAGGACCGTCATCAGTATCATCACAAACCCTTGGCTGGTTTTGTGTCAGTTTTAGCAGGTTCCTTTGTGTCCTTGGCAGGGCTTTTAGTGGCAGCTTTCTTTTCTGCCTCCTTGTCAGCCTTCTTCTTGGCTAATTTCATTTCCTGTTTTGCACCATCAGCTTTTGCAACTTCTGTTGCTTTAGTTGCGGCAGGATCTGCGGCAAATGCTACCAATGCGAATGTTGCTAGAATGATTGCGATAAGTTTTTTCATTTTGAGTTCCTTTAAAAATATTACTCACATATATATAACGCTTTAGCGTTATGTTTCGTTGACAAGTATTTATCCGCCTCGTCCGGTTCTACGAACTACACTACTACCACCGAAGCCTTTACTATTTGCTTTAGGCCCTTGTTTCTTAGGTGCTTTACCTAATCCAGGATGAATATTATTCTTCTTGGCTTCGTTAGCCATATTGATGAATGGATTTTTACTTTTCTTTTCTTCTGTCATTTTCTTACCTTTACTGATTTTAAATAACTATCTAAGTCACCATACAAGTTTAACATCATTGATATTCTATCATCATATAAACGAAGGTATGGTTTACTTCCTTCTGTACTCTTATTTACATCAATATAGTAGGGACATTTGATTTTTTTATCTAAATCTAATATGAAATTATAGTAACTAGTATCTTTTGTTTTGACAGTATGGTCATGATATTCTAGTCCAGCAAGACGAAAACTTAGATCACCTAATTGTGTTAATCTTAAACCACCGTCTCGTCTTGGATTTTGCCACCATAACTTATATGCTTGTTCTAGTGATAAAGTATTATCATTAATTTGTTCACACACTTTTTGTGTGATGCGGTCTTTATATGATGGCTTAGTCATCAGGATAAACTTTACTGCCGTTGTTCATAAACACGACCGTAAATTTATCTGTGCTAAATTGCTTGTTTAGTTTGCGACACAGGTTACGTGCGTGTCCTGGATTACTAAAGCTAGTTTTTTTATATTTGGGAACAGTCTCACTATCTAAGTAGTGTTGGCTTTTTAAGTTGATAGGTTGCCCGTCATAAAACACAGCCCATATGCCAGCCGCTTCCACTATCTGGTCGCATTTATATGTTGTCTTGTCTACTATCTCTAGTATGACTTTGGGTTGTGTTCTACTCATTTACCATTTACCGCCGTTCATTACCACTTCAGTTGCATCATTACCCTGATTAAATTTATCTATCAATAACCTTGCAATCTCATCACGTAGTTCTTTGGCATCAGCCAATGACATTAAAACTTCACGTGATTGTCTACCTTCAGCCATTGCTACTTTATCAATAAACTTTTTAATTTGGCTCATAGTCTATTTATGCTACTATTTACGTCGGATTCTGACATATAAGGTCCATGATACTCATAACGCTGTACAAAGATGTATTTAGGGCAAAAAACATTTACAAATTCTTCACCTTGCTTTATAGCAAACCATCCAGCCGCATGGTAGCATTTACTTTTTGGTGTCTTGGTAAATAAGTGTAACTTACGTTTAACATCTAAAACACTATTATATATACGATTTCCACTAGTAGGAAATACTGCAAAAGGTGGCGCAGAATCATCTACTTTACCTTTAAGAGTTTTTGCAAACTCAATCTGTTTAAGTTTTTCAATTTGTTTAGTGCTGTTATAATGCTCAATATTGTTTCCAATTTTAACATCAAAGCCAGTACCTTGACTTTCTACGTTTCCTACTTTTTTATCGCCATCGGTAATAACCCAATATTGATTTTTAATAATCGGTTTTGCTACTAAGTTCATTCTTCATCCTCTTCTTCTTCGTCTTCTTCCCAACCAAATTCATCTAAGATGAATTCTTTATATTCAATTGGATCGTTTTCTTCTGTTAATTCGTCATCATTAAAATATTCACCATCCCAATCAGCAGAGCCAGCAAAGCCTATACCCGGTTCAAAATATTTTAGAGTAAATGTACAATCAACATTTTCTTCACCCCAAGTCTTAAATGCTGTTGTGGGCGGTCCCCAAGCACTATCAAACGACATAGATATTTCTGTACCATCTTCTGATACATCAAACTGCACATCACTTACTTCCCATTTAGTTCCCCATGCATTGATATTTTTTGTATACCATTCAGGATCATCTTGATCCATGGGTACTAAATGATTAAGTAATTTATTTTTTTCTATAGCATCAGTTAATGCTTTAATTTTTTCAACTGGTCCTGTTAATGTGACCTGATTCATACACCAATTAGGCATCGTGTTTCTCCTCTTTAGTTAATTCTGCTACCATTAAAAAGTGGTCATATGCTAATTTGACAGATGGGTTAGTCAGTAACTTGTCTGCCTCTTTTTGTAGGGCTTTAATTCCTTCTTCAGCAATTTCACGGGCACTAGCACTTTCTATAATTCTAGCATCCTCACCGAAAACTTTAATTAAATGTTCCCATGCATCTCGTTGTTCTTGTGTGAGAGGTTTAGTTGCTGGCCGAATTTCTCCGGACTTGCGAATAGCATCAGACATGGCAAACACAGCAACACGACTTGCCGCAATCAATGGTGCATATGCAGGGTCAATATCATAGTGAATACTACGTCCACCCGGATAACACATAACAAGATGATTACCCTTTGACATAGCATCCATTATAGCACAGTCATATTCTGCAACAGGTTTATACCTGCTACCAATTTTTTCGTAATAAATTCTTTTCATATAAAAAACTTAATTAATAATCCAATTAAACTACCTAAGACAATCAATCCTAACAATTCTTCAAAAATTTCTGCCATATTATTCTCCTAGTTTTTCCCAAATAAATTCTGACTCTTTCATATGTGCAACAGGCTTGAGCCAACCATATTGAATACACTCAGCAATGATTTCTCTATAGTTTTGTGGACACCCTGAACTAATTTGAAAACCAGCACGTGGTGTCAATGTAAAACCGTCATGTGAAAATGTAAAGTCCTCATCTTTACTTTTAAGTGTTTTGATTTTAAATCTAGGTTCGGTTGTGTTAAACATTTATTATCATTTCTTCAATTCTTCCCACATTAATTTCTTAGCACGGGCATCTAATTCTTGTTTATCAAGTTCAATCATTTCCCAAGCCATTATCTCAAGCCATTTTACTACTGCTACTTTTCCTTCTTCAGTTAAGTGACTATAACCTTTACCGACTGAACTATAGTAATAACATTTCTTATCTTTGATAATCTCATTGAGACCCGCGTAGATTTGTTTATGTAGAATGTGATTCATGTAACGTGCCTTTATACGGGCTATTAAGCCATCTAGCATAAGTCTCAGCATTTTCGGATATTTTAGTAAGTTCATATTTCCCACAGAATCGCATAAAATGTACACCAACTTGAGGAGTTGTTACTGTACGAACTCCTTCAGCAATTGAATTGTCAACTAATTGTTTGACATCATCTGGTTGAGCAGTTAAATCAATTAGAATACGGTTACGTTCATAATCATCTTTCACTCTATGTTCAACATTGTCATGGTCAGTCCATCGTTGTAACATTAAGTTATTCCAATCAAAGCCTTGCTTAAGACGATCCTCGTAAGCCTCAGTCAATCCAACTTTATTTTTACTACCTTTAGTACGTACACCTGGGTAAGCACTAAACACATTATCAGTAGCATCACCACGCATACATTTTTCAAATAATATAAATTGTGGATCACCTAATAATTTAGGTTCTTTAGTTTTCTTATCTTTGACTATCTTGCCTTTGTCATCAAAGTATCCTTCGGTTGTGATAAGTTGATTTGTGATTCCATTGTATTGGAACACGTTATCAGCAATAAGCTGAATATAATCGGTATCAGAACTAATAATGTAATGCGAGTCATTTGGATGTAAGTGAACGAAACGGGCAATGATATCGTCAGCCTCAGCCCGTTCGTGCCTGAGTATGCTGACATTTGTTTTCTCTTTAAGATAGGTAGTAAACTTTTCATACGTATCCCAAAATAATTCGGATTCTTCTTTCTCTGCCTCAGTCAATGCTTGATTGGCTACTGCACGATTTGCTTTGTAAGGTTTATAGTAATCCTTCCTCCACGATCTACCCTCGAGACAGAATACGACATGTTCAATACCAAATTTTCTTACTACTTGATTAACACTAGCAAGTGTTAAGTGTAAGGCCATTCCCACCTTCTCCCAAGGATCACTATTACGTGATGCAACGTGACGGGCACGGAAGAAAGTATTTGCTGTATCAATAAGTGCGTAGTTCATATGGGCATGTATATATGTTGATAATATGCGTATATTATACGACTATTTTGCATTATTGTCAACTAACTTCTGTTCTTCCGTTACCCAAATCACGTGATTGAATTGGTCTAATATCCCGATTTAAAGGATCAGCCTGAATTTGCTCATACAGTTCTAATGCAATATTACGACAAACTGTTTGGAACCATCTGTCAACTATAATATTGTCGGTATCATCAGGTCTTTGTCTATAGCCAGCACGAACTAGATTAGCAACAAACTTGTCATTAAAGTCTAATTCAAATGCCCCATTGCTAACATCATTGGGATCAATTTCAACTTTAGTAATGTTAACATAGGGCTCACCTGCCGCAGTTGCTTTTTCTTTGTCTGTCAATACAGGCTCAGGTGTTTTTTCTTTTGTCTTACGTTCCTTCTTAGGTTTCTCAACCTCTGTGGGTTCAGACTTCTTTAAGATATTTTTAATTTTATCAAATAATCCCATTCTGTTTCGCTTTCTCATATAGTTTAAAACTAGCAAGATTCTTACCCTTGCTCTCACACATTATATCAAAGTTATCTAAGAATGTCAATGCCCAATCATTAACACTATCATTCCAGAAGTAGTCACTATGTGCCCGAAGTTTTTGTCTGTTGTGACCACTTTCCATTAACGCATCACGGGCGGGACGTTTGTCTCTGGGGTGAGCAATAAGACAATCTTCCCTAGATACACTGTAGTGCATAGTAGGGCGACAGCCGCGCCAACTATTAATAACCTCTTGAACACGGTAATCAGTAGGTTCAATGTATTCACCACAATTAACCCAGTGATGATGGATGTCCATAACGATCGGAACCAAGTCTGCAATTTCAAGTACTGTGTGTAAATCATGTGTCATTTCCTCATTCTCTATTGTAAGTGTGTTACGTGCCTCAGGACTCAACCGTTTATATGCGGCACGAATTCCATCAGGACCTAGACGACCTGAGATATGCACATTGATTTTGATGTCCTGAAACTTTTGACCATAACCCATCCAGCGAGCCATATCAACATGATACTCAAATTCTTCTATACTCTTATTTACTACTTCAGGACGGTCACTTGCTAATACCACAAACTGGTCAGGGTGAAAACTTAGTCGTACATCATTAGCACGTGCTGTTTCACCTAGAGGAGCAAACCATTTAGATAACATATTTTGTACATCATTTGATTGCCAAAAATCTGTGTAATCCTCATGTGTGTAAAAACTTAACATATCACTAGTGATACGCAACATACGTAGTTCGTTGGGTAATGTTGCAACCTTCTTAATCAATGCGTGTGTATTAGTAATGTTGGTCTTAGCAACATTTATAATCTTTTCTTCTACGATAGAACGGGTATTACGCTTTGCCCATGCCATAGTAGTACCACCGGTGTTAAGACCTTCAGTACTAGAAATTTCACCTTTTTTATTAATCTCTGCCCATTTGCAAGCAAAGCCTATGCGTTTAGTCATAAAGTATTACAGTTATAGTTAATCATACTGTAGTATAACATAGTTATGATTATTTGTCAATCTTTAAAAGGTCTTTAATATCATAGAGATTTTTCATGTATGTACTAGTATCACCTAACACACTGACCGGAATATCACCTTCTCGCCGAGGACCATATGTAATATCAATACTAATATTGTTTATAATTTCAAACATATTGACCATTTCTTTAACTGTATATCCTACTCCGTGACCCAAACATTCAATACTATTACTGGGTGTTTCTATAGCAGTACGTAATGCATCACATATTTCATTAACATGTACATAGTCACGAACACATGTACCGTCCCAACTCTCACTATATTGTTTACCATAGATAGTAAATTTACCGGTATCTTTAGACTTGATTAAGTTATACATCAATCCATCAGGATTAGTTGGTTCAAAACCATCACTGCCTATTACATTATAAAATCTAAAAATAGTATATGGTAACTTTAAAAATTCACACCATTCTTTAACACAATCTTCTGCGGCTCGTTTACTTGTACCATACGCACTATTACAACTTTCGGCAGCACCTGTACTAGCAAATATAAAGTTCTTACACTTTACTGTTTTCAATACATTCAATGTACCAATAAAGTTCGTCATATAATAATCAGTGGGTTTCTGTTGACTTTCACCTACACGCACTAATGCGGCTAAATGAATTATGGCATCAAATGTGTTTTTATTTTCAGGTAACGCTTGACGAATATCATGTTTTCTATGATTGGTTAATGGATATTGAGGGTTAGTTAAATCTAACCCATATAGTTCATATTCCCCATCTAACATCTTACAAAGATGTGATCCTATATAACCACTATTGCCTGTTATTAATATCTTTTTCATACAAAACTAAACAGGTTTATTCCTGTTGTATCCTCAACTGGTTCAAATGTGGGGTCATTAGTTAAGTATGTATCCTTGTCTGTATATATAACACGATACTTATGACGATTGGTTAATACACTACGTGCATCATCTATACAAATAAGATTACGCCCTAATACCTCAATGAATTCTCTATACTTTACTGTACCAAAGTCTAAAATTTTAGCAGTACTACTATTTGATTGTTTTGGATTGAAGTTATTAAAACATTCATTCCATTTATGAAACACTTGGTCTTCAATACTTGCAAATTCTTTTACCGCATTACCGTTACCATACCAATCTTTTGCAGTTACGAATCTTTGATATGCATCTATTACATCTTTTGCCATTTGTTTTTTGTTTGTTTCAAAGAAACAGAAACTGCTAAAGTTCTTTGTCCATCTTTGATTCTCTAAACAAAATGTAGGTAATTGTATAATCTGTTCATAGAATGCCATACCATAACTTTCTACTGTGCTAGGATTAAATGCAATTCTAGCACTGGTCATAAAGTCAACTTTTTCTTGCCCTGTTATTCCTACTTTAATATCATATGGTACGCTAATCTTCTTTAATCGTTCTTCAAACTTCTTAGCACCATTTGCACTAGTCATTACTTTAGCGGGTAACTTAGTTTGTTCAATCAATTCTAAGAATAATTCTGGGTTCTTACCTTCTTCCCATCTACCAATAAACAATACACCTTCACGTGGTTTGTGATGTTCTTGTAATAATGCTCGTTCAGTTATGGGAATAGGTAAATGATAAGAAGATTCATCTAGGTTCAGTTGATTGTGCTTACTCTGTGTTCCTACATCTATGCCGTGTGTACTAAGTTGTTGACGCATTAATACATTGGTGTTGTATAAGAAAGGATTCTTCGTATCTTTGAAAATCTGACTTTCTAAATGAGTATATGCAATTATTTGTATACAGTCTTCTAGTCCCATTGTACTTGCTACTTGTACAGTTTCATATGTATTACAAACGAATGCATCATATAGATTGTGTTCAAGTGCCTCAATAATACTATTACGGAAGTTAGCCATACGTTCATAACAGAATGTATCACCATACATAAAGATACCTGAATGTATAGTATAGGGTAATGTTTCTCTTGGGTAAATTATATTAGCTTTTAAGGACTTTACAAAATCATTGTCTCTAGGTTCTTTATCTGTGATGATATCAACTTTAATATTATGACTATCCATTAGTTCACAAAAACTCTTAGTGAATTGTCCTATACCACCGTGTGGTATAAGAGTTTGATAACTTACTAAGAAGCCAATTCGTTTATCATATGTTCTCATACTTTATCCATCAATCTTAATATAATAAATTCTTCTGAACACAACCACATATCATCCTGTTCAAACAGGTGATGATGTTTACTACGACCTCTATATGCGTATGTTAACCATATTGATTTATTTGTTTGCATACAACGTTTCGGTAACCAAGAGAATTTATAGTCCCAATCACGACTTAATCGTTCGTAATCATCAATGCTTATTATCTGATCCATTAGTCCCATCAAGTTCCCCATTCGTTTTTAAAGAGTGGCACTTGTAGTCTATCACTGTACCGCCAACCTTTTCGCATTGCCATTTCTGCCACTGCACGATTGTTAAGGGTATACACCCGCTCAACACCACCAACAGGCATGACATACACAGGACCTTTAAAACCATTTTTACGATATTCATCTACAGCCTTTTCTGCATCTTGTAAGTCTTCATTTGTCGCAACCACGAACTTAAGGTAAACAAAACCCACATCTTGGTATTGATGTATAACATCAGGCTTAATTGCTTCATCCCAACTCTCTCCGCTATTAGTTAATTTAGGGCTTACACTAAATGTAAGTGCATTCTTTTCTCTATTGCGTTTCCATAGATTGAGATATTCAACAACTTCTTTATAAAGTTTTTGTGTACCGTTAGTTTCAAAAGTAAGTTCCTTTAAGGGTTTCATTAACTCATGTGAAAGTAAATCGGGATAACATTGTTGCCATGCTAAAAGCGGTTCTCCGCCCGTAATAACAAGGTGTTCATCAATCCACTTTCCATGAGGCAACACATTAACAATGTTATTGGCAATAGTATCAATACTATAATAAGGACTAAGATGCTTGAACCGAGGATCCCAACTAGCATAACTATCACATCCTGTACTAACAAGAGGCAATTTTTTATACTCTTTAATAGTATCTGCATCAACTTTAAATCTTTCATTACTAATCTCTCCTCTAGGCATTCCGAAGCCTTGACATTTGAAGTTACATCCAAATGTACGAAGGAATACACTAGGTACACCCATGTATCTGCCTTCGCCTTGTATACTATAAAATAGTTCTGATATTTTTATTTCATTCATATTATAATTCTAACAGAGGTAAATAATGGACACAAGTATTTAGGATACCTGTGTCCACATTTCTATATTAACCTTGCTGGGTATCGTCTACACGTTTCTTTAGGTAATTCAATAGAACACCATAAGCCGGTAAGAACAATATAAATCCAACTACAATCTTTAAGATACTTTGGCTCAATGCAATCTCAGGCCAATTAGCAGCCATGTATTCGTTTGCACTACCATGGAAAGCAATACTAAAGAACACATAACTGTCAATAAAGTTAGCAACAACCATACTTAGTGCAGGAGCCGCCCACCATTGTTGGGTAAACTTCTCACGTACATATTGGAACACATATACATCAAGCAAACAACCGATTAGATATGCTGTTGCAGATCCAAAGCCGATACGTAATGCTACACTTGTTGGTGCACCTTCTAATAACACAACTCCAATACTGCCAATAATAGCAAGAGGATACGCGGCTGCAATAGTAGCACGTGCAATACCCTTACCAATTAATCGTACAGTTAAGTCTGAAGCCAAAATTACTATTGGGTAAACAAAAGCCGCCCAAGTTAATTTTACACCCATAATTTCAACTGGGATTGAAACTAATGCGTTTGAGATAACAATAATAAACAAATGCAATAGTGCAAGTTTAGCCATCATCAGTTTATCTACATCTTTAAATAATGAAAACATTTTTACTCCTTAAATAAATCTTCATTCCACTCTCTATGACCTTCACGGAAAGCCATATTGCTTTGAGTCTCACGTACTTCTACACGATAACACCAAAGTCTTTTTGCTTCGCCATCACCCCACATCTCAGGAATATAAATACCATTGACATACTTGTAAAGCATATCACTTAGTGATTCACATCCTAATGCAGGAAGAACAATGATTTTAGCCATTTTCTTTTCTTGCAGTAGTTTAAATGTTTCCATTTCTGGATCATCTTTTGCTACGATTAGTGTGTGGTCAAATTGGTCTTCTAAGAACTTCTTCAATTCTTTTAGACCACCGTAATCAGCCGCCCAGTTACGAACATCTAAATCGTTTGTACCGAAATAGAACTTCATACTGAAACTATAACCATGAATTAAATTACAATGACTGTCTGCACGCCATTGACGATAAGCGCATGGAAACGCATCGTGGTACTCTTTTGTACTTGTATATTTGTAAACTATCGGTGTCATGCTTTTCTCCTATGTTAATTATAGCATAGGCTGGCAGAGTTTGTAAAGCGGGATGAAGCCAAGACCGCTATCTTTATTTACCTTTTCCCCCATTCTATAATATTCCAAACTCTTTCGTGCATGTAATATAAAATGGTGTTCGCAATAATTTGAATGATTGCAATGGAACTTGCTATAGTAAAACTTCCCAATACCAAGTATGATATCAAGAACGTACTGAAACTACCAGTCAATCGCCAACTGATAGTTTTAGCTAGACTGCGTTTACTTGTATCACTCAATTCCCATACTCTTTCGTATGTTGGTCGCTGAGATACTATGGATCTTTTCATCAAACGTTTCTTGTTCAATTTTATATCCAACATCTCGTCCATATGTAATATTTACGATATTAGGAACCACTTGTATTTCATATTGACCTTGGTATAAAGTATCTAAATCTCTACGTATAAAGTATTTAACTTGTTCTATAGCAAACGGGTTAGTTCCTTGCCATCCTTGACAATCACGAATTTGGATAACAACTTGTCCTGTTTTAGCAATAGCACGTTCAAATAATGCACGATGACCAGCATGCCATGGTTGCCACCGTCCTAACATTTGTACAGTTTCTTTTTGCCAATCAAAAGTAGGTCTACGTCTGTTCTCTAATATATGTGTACCAATAAACTCTGCCCACTTCTCCCCATTTTGTTCTGTGATTCTAAAGTCATAAACTTCAGGAGGTATAAAGGCTTTGTTAGTGTCTTCAAATCGTCCCTTGTCTATAGTATCTACCCATATAGTCCAATCTGCTTTAAAGTTATTACGCATCTCAACTAAAGGTGCTACAAAATCACATATAACAAAATCATTAGTCATACTATCGGCTAATTCTCGCATACGATGACTTTGACGAATTCGTCCTTCAATACTAAAATCCCAATCATTATATTTCTTACGTACATCATCAGCATTTAACCATCCGATTGTTATTTTTGAATCAGTAAATGGTAAAATAGAGTGTTCAACTATTGGTTTAGAATATTCTTCTAAATATTTTTTTAAACGTTCAGCAAGATATGTTTTACCTGAACCAGGTAATCCCATAATTAATATTCGGTGTGGCATATTATATTTCCTTTATTGATTCAACTTATTCATAATTTGAGAGTCTGCTACCCTCTTACGTAAACTACTACTACTGAAACTATGATCACGCCCATTGAATACTAATTCAATACCGCGTTCATAACATTCGTTAGCACCAGTAAAATCTTTGTCTTGATATTCAATACCGAGTATACGAACATCCAATGGTAATATCAATAGTAAATCAATCAAATCCTGTTCAGTAGAATAGATAACAATCTCATCTACAAAACGTGTAGCACTTAATTGTATCTGTCGTTCTACAATACTTTGAATAGGTTTATTCTTTGTATCAGGTCTATCAATCGTCGGATCAGTTTGTAACCCACAAATCAAATAATCACAATGATTCTTTGCCTCACTTAACATAGCAATATGTCCGGCGTGTAATAAGTCAAAGGTACTAAAGGTTATACCAATCTTTAGTCCTTTTTCTTTTAGTTCTTTAATCTTATTGAATATCATAAATCATTTGCAACCTTTGTTTGCAATTTGTAAAAACTCTTGTCTTGCTGATGGATCAGATTTGAATCCTCCACCTAAGCGACATGTTACTGTACTACTACCTGTATCTTCTACACCACGTGATTTAACACAATAATGTTGTGCGTCAATCATTACCGCAACATCTTCAGTCTCCAATATAAATTGGAGAGTGTGGAAGATTTGTTCTGTAAGTCGCTCTTGGATTTGAGGGCGTTTACTGAAATACTCAACAATACGGTTAATTTTTGATAATCCGAGGACTTTCTGTTTAGGAACATAAGCCACGGTAGCCAAACCATCAATAATAACAAAGTGATGTTCGCAATTACTTTGGACATTGACGTTGCGTTCAACGACCATTTCGTTGTAATGCATCTTGTTATCAACAGTCGTACACTTTGGAAATGCCTCATAATCTAAACCCCAAAAAATTTCATTAACATACATCTTGGCAACACGCTTTGGTGTGTCCATGAGACTATCATCACTAAGGTCTAACCCCAATGTTTCCATAATCTTTGTGAAATGACTTTCAATAATTTCAATCTTATCTTTACGATCCGTGTTATTAGGTAAGGTAGGAGTCTCAACTCCCATCTTAACTAAATGTTCGTGTACTTTTAATCCTAATTCAGGATCAGTTTTTGTCTTATTATAACTCATAGATAACCCTCCGTTGTGATGGTTTTATTTTGACATTGTGCAACCTTTGTGTTGCATAAGTATTTATCTTTTAGATGTTGCTTCAATAACTTCTTTAAGTAATTGTTCATCATTCCAGATTAGTTCAGTGTGCCCATCTTCAAATGTTTTTACAGTGAGATGGGTACCCTGATTTATCTTGGGCCAACCGTTAGAAGGTGTGTTTGATAATTGTTCTTTATCAGTTTTCTTCTTACGTGTTGCCATGTTTAAGCCTTAGCTTCTTTACGTGCGGCTTTTTCAGCAGTAATTTCGTTACGGCGTGCTTTAATTGCTTTAGACATTTCTGCTAATGCTTTGCGGGCACGTGTACCTGCGGCTGAATTACCCTTTTCAAATTTAGCATGTTCTGCTAGATATGATTCTAGGTGTGTGTTAATATCATCATGTGCGCTCATAGTAATCTCCTTTATTTAAGCGTTTTTAGCAGTAGGGAAAGGCCAAGTTGCCTCGGTCACATATTCTGCTGTCGGAATATCTGAAACTTCTTCAGTCTCTTCCGTTTTTTCTTTTGGAATAATGTTTCCATCTTCATTGAGTACTGAGAACTCTTCTCCAGTATCTTTGTTTACTAAACGTAATGGACCATGTAAATGATATTCAGTATCATCATTACTCCATCCTAGTTCTTCTATACCTTCATAGAAATCTTCGTTCCATGCGTTTTCAATTTGCTCACGTTCTTCATCAGACATGTCATCGGGAAATTCCCAATCAGCCCAACAACCATCATCCATTGAATATAATTCCCATTCATATTCATCTTCACCGATTTCATATCCGTCTTCATTGTGAAGGTCAATGTTTGGTTTCTCATCTGATTCTGTTATGAACTTACCCCAACGATATCCATCTTCACGTATAATAGTTACGCCATCTTTAAACCAGAACTGACGTTCTATTGCATTCTTTTTATAGTCTGTTGATAATTCCCATGTAGCCATAATTACTCCTTAGTATTTACTTTCTTTAGTATATTTACGATAGTCTGTACTCATACGTAAATATTGATCACCTGTTCCCTCAAGTATATCACAAATGCGGTCAACGGTGTTATTAGTATAGTCACTTATTTTTCCCATATTCTCACTGGGTTTCTCCAAAAGTTTTTCAAGTTTTTCCATAGCATCTTCAAGTGACCAGGGAACATACATGCGAGTATGGTCATTAGCAAAAGACTCTGGGAAACTACGATAAGCAGGATAAAGCACATTACAACCCAAAGCATCTGCTTCCGAGACAGTATTACTGACCCAATCTTGTAACGCACAATTAAATACCACGCGGCTATCATTAACAATATCGTAATAAGCATTTTTATTTAAATCCTCATAAATTTTTAATTCACCGCGACCTTCTAATTTACGTGTACGTTCCATGTAACTATCATTGTTACTACGTAGTTTAGCACCACTGCATATACAAAACTCTACATAACTACTTGGGTGAACTTTATACCATGTCTCAATAAGGTCCATATAGAAGTCAGGTTGTTTCTCCTGATCCCATCTTGCACTAAACACAACTCTATGTTTGCGTTCATTGAATGGTCTAATATTACCTATACGTTCAATCACTTCTTCTTTACCAAATGCAAGACCTGATATATTGTAGATTGGACTCTTCCAACCTGCAATCTTCATATGCATTACCATTTCTTCATTTGTGGCTAGTACACCATCTACGAAACTGTCCACCATCTTTTCATAGTGTCCCATAAACTCAGCCATACCCCATACATGAACAAAATCATCAGGATCAATGGACTGAGCAAGACAACGAACATAAATCCTAGGCCGCTGTTCTGGGTCAATTTGCTTAAGAATATAGGGGAGTGATTCAATCCCCGGTTGAAACATGTCCTCAAAGTAGATAACATCTTCATTGTTTAATAAACCTTCTTTCATCCATTTGATAAGAGTCATTAATTGACTCATACCAAAATATGTACGACCATGTGCATCTAATACTTGACCAGTTACAATTGCTTGGTCACTAGTCAAGGTGTCACCGGGAACTACTACATAGTCAATGCCTCTACGTTTAAAGACACGTTCATTCCACTCTGTTAATTGTAGAGTATATCTTGCTTTGTAGGGTTCAAGACCCATGTAGTATAATGTTCTCATCGGTTAATAATTTCGTGCCAGTTATCTCTAGCCTGTTTCCCTGCTAGTTGTTTAGTGTGTTGACGATATACATAACTACGCATATCGTACATAGTTGCCTCATCAAACTTGTATCCATAGTCTTGGCAGAATTCCAAGTAGTTTTCTAAATCTTCAAAGATTTGATGTACTTTAGGATTAGGTTGAAAAGTTTGTTTTGCCATTATATTTCCTTTTAAATAGCGATGTTGTTATAAGGTTGGGTTCTATTGTAATAAATCGTAGCACCATTCTCACCGTCTTCTGAAACAGTAATAGTAATGTCACGATCGGGATATCTAGTAGCGATTTGGTTGTACAAATCGTCACTAATCATTTCACAACTTTTGTAATCCAATTCAATCGTGCCTTCTGAATATAAATTCAGTAGCCAACGTTTGAATTGAATAAACTCAATATCCCTGTCGTTGTGAAAGACTTCAATAGACACATTAAAATGAAAGATGTGTCTATGTGGAGTTCCTAAAAAGCTAACGTCATACTGATCACCTGTTTTTAATGCAGGGTCTGTTGCCGCAGCCGGATAGCAATGAATGCCTTCCTTTTGAAAAGTTACAAAAATCATACGCTTTGCCGCATTAGCAATACGTACACGTTTTTCAAATAATGCTTGTTCTCTTTGTTCCATGTTATTCTAATACCTCACTAATTGCGTCATCACTATCAATTACTTCTTCTTCAATTTCAGGTTCAGAATTGTCAACTGAAAATAACTGGTCAAACATAGTCATTGAATTAACTGTTTTCTTACCACTAATACCTTGACTACCTGATTGAAATTGTGTCCAATAGTTACTATGATAGTTAATCAAATCAATAGCCTCTTGTTTTGTTTTCTTAGAGAAAATCTCATCTACTAATTGGCCAAAGAATTTATCACCTTCAAATTTATGAATAAGCATCTTAGGTACAATGCCTTGTTCATATCTACGATTAGCCTCTTGTACTGCATTCATATGCATCCATACATTGTGACTTTGTAATAATGTATAACTCAATGTATCCCAACTTGTTTTTGTTTCTTTACCATGTTGTCCCAAGAAGCCTTGACCTCTATAACACAAATCCTTAAGCACTAGTTTATCAGTTATTGGACTGTCTGTAAAGAGTTTATGGATACCATCAGCCAAAACAGCATCTCTAAACTTGCGAGTGTCGTTTGCATACGACTTTTTCTCCGCAGTCTTTTCCATACTATATGACCATTTCTTATTGTGTTCAATACTTGTGTTGAAATATGCTAAACCTTTAGCCGCACTAAAGAATGGACTAGCACAATCAAATGTAATAACTAAGTCTGGGTTATGATACTTACGTATAGCACGTTGAATATCAGTAAACAATACTGCATACTCTAAAATACTTGTGCCCAAACAATGAATCAAATCATGTTTACCTTGTTGTAATAAACCATCATGTATAATATCAACCATTCTAGTAAGCATTAGATGAGGATCAATCTTATTTTGTCCACCGAATGCCCAACCATTGAAATGATTGTCTGGATATATGTTAGGGTCACAGTACTTCTTCATTTCATTATACCAATCTTCCGATTGCGTATGATTACGACCTTGAAGTACATTTAAGAATTTACATTTACCACTACGATGTTTAATAAAATATTCATTATTGATATGAGTAGCTTTTACAGCATCTTCAATAAATTGAATACCATGGGCACTTACTCCTGTACCAGGAATAATATTACCTTCTTTATCTTTCTCAACTGTTTTAGGATCTTTGATATTATAAGTTGTTAATGATTGTGATGGGATATCTAAACACATACCATAGTCCATGTATGTATCCATCCATGTCAATACTTGTTGACGTTTCTTCATTGCTTTAGGACAGTTAGGGTCTTTCCAATCAGCAGGCCATTGACATTTTAAAATCTGAAAACCACCTGAGTCACCCAACATAAATGTACCTTGTTCACGTTCTCTAATGATTGATTCATTGGGATCGTTAACTGTTGTATCTAAGTTAGCATGACCAGCAGAGTATAGTCCCCACTTATAATAGTATAGACCTTCTTTACTGTTTAAGAAATTTAGTTTCTCAACATCACCATTAAACTGTGCAGGGATACGGGCTTTATCAAAGTAATCTTCACCCTTACGTTGTTTGCCTAAGCCACTAATATAAAAACTACTGACTGCAGGTAAGAACAACGCCCAGTCAGAATTTTGTTTTTTTGATAAATTATCTTGTTCCATTAGGGTCTCATTAGTTCTTGTTGTGCATCATTGCCGGGACTATTAACTAGAGTTTGAATCATTTTAATTTGTTCTTGTTTCTCTTTAATTTGTCCTACTAAGTCTTTGATAGTAGGATGTTCTTGTGCCATCTTATTAAGTATCAATTCTTCATCACGTTTTTGTCGTGCCCAATCAAGTAATGCTTCGGCTTCATAACTAAGACCTATTGTTGGATTAGCCATATTGAGTATAACCCAATTATTACCATCAAACACTTCCATGCTTTGTGAACTAGTATTATACCGCATATTACCTACACCTTGTAAACCACTATATCCGTTTACATAGGTGCTAGATGTTGCATTATTAACTTGAATATAACGCCCACCGGGCATAATACTTTTTATCATTTTACTTGTGCTGGGATTAGATATTGATACATTGCTAAACCACTGTCAACTGTGATTTCGGCAGCACCTTGGTCACTAATACGAAACTTTTTATCACCAGGCAAGCCTAAGATACTTAATACTTGACTTACAGGCCATAACCATTGTTTTGTTAATGTACCTGAAACATTTGTTGCAAATACAAAGTTACCGCTATGTGTGCTAGGATCACCGAAATAAACTCGTAGATCACCATTATCAACTCTAGTTGAGAAATTCTTTTCTTCAGAGTTAGCACTTGATTGTTTCTTCAAACGTAGAATTCCTGCAACGCTAGGTTCAAAATCAATATTCCAATTAACACCATTGAAAATAACTTTCTTAACTTTCTCGTCAACAACTGTTTTAGCCATCAAACGATAATCGTTTACAAAGTCTCCGTTCTTTGTTTCAAAGTGAATTACATCTGGTGTTGATACACCATCACGATCCTTTGATTTTACGTTAATCTTTGCGTCTGCATCATAATCATCAAACCCTAAGATTGTACGTAGTTTACTTAGATTAGGCATACCGAATGTACCGATAAACTCTGGATTAGGAGTATTGAATGTACCAGTAACGATTACTGTACGATCCTCTGCAACTGCGCTGATTACTGTTTCTGTTTCTGTGCCTTCAACTTTGATTAAGTCAATAAAGCCTAAAGCATTTGTATGCTCAATAATATCTTTTAATGTGTCTTTCATTGTGTTTCCTTATAAATTTATTTAAGAAGATGTAAAGTGTATTATAGTGGAATTTAATACGTAAGTCAACATGAGTTTAACCAAATGTGAATAATTCATCAAATGTTGATTTAACATCTGTATTGCTACGTATATCCCAATCCAATACACCCAATAGATTGTCTATCTTTTCATCTACTAGTGTTTGTTCCATTGCCGCATCATCAAATGGTAACTCAGTAAACCATTGTGGTAATCGTAATTCATCTGTTGGATAAGCAATACTTGTAAATCCTAATGGATTTGGTTTCAACTTACATACAACAATTTTCATACCATCTACAATCTGTTGACTATAATTGTCCGAATTAACTCTGCGTAGATAATTGTAATTAAGTGCCGCTCGTACATGCCCAGGCATATTCTCACGACCTTTTTTACTTTTTGCCTCTCTATCACCATACATTGTCAAATTGTTGACACCTTTAGGTGAACCCTTTGTCCAACTATCTTGTTGCGTTAAGACTCGTTTAAACTCTTTGACCTTTTCAATGACTTCTTCACGACCTTTACCATCTTGAATTACCATACACAATACATCCATTAAGAACTCTTGTACATATTTAGGAGTATCAGCACGTTTTAAATCAAGACCCATAGCCTTAACATCACCTTTATTACCATCTTTATCTTTACGCTTACCTTCTTTATCAAAGATATTAATAGCATATCGTTTCTTTGTAATAAAGATGCTACGATCACCGATCAGTTCACGACCAGCTTTAATGATAGCACCATTCTTTCTTGGTGCATGAAATGCTTTCTCCATGAATTGTGGGAAACTTTCGTTTGCCTCATCAGCAATACTATCGTATAAGCCGATACACATTTCTTTATTCCATTCTAATTCACCACTTTGTATTTGTGGCTTAAGACTAGTATAGGCACTAAAGTAACAACTATCAGTATCACCATATACAATAGCATCACCTTCGTGTGTATATTCACCTGTAACAGTTTGATTGATTTGGCTCATCATATGTTTAACAATTTGACGACCACTCAATGTTACACTTTGACCAATACGTTTATCATAAAAACGACAATGTTCATTTAACAAAGCACCATAAGCAGAGTTCAATAAAATTTTGCGAACTAGTTGACGCTTATCCCAATACTCACGATCCTCACTAGTAGTTGATTCACGTAGTTTTTTTTGCATTTCTTTTCTATCGCTATACCAACGACTTAGTAATCCTGGAATGACACCTTCTTTTTCATATGTAAAGATTGTACCATTAGCACTAAGCATCCAGGGCTTATGACTATCAAAGACAAGTTTCCATATTTCTGCCGCAGACATTTCTTCACTACGACCATCTTCATAATCAACTATTAAGAATGTTCCTCGTTCTTGGTTCATTATCGCTGTATATTCAAGTGAGCCAAATAAACTTTCCCATAGTACACTGCCAGTAACTGCATCATCACCATCTTTGTGGCGTTTCTTTTCGCTTGCAAGTCGCTGACCTTTATCTTTCATGTATTGGTCTGTGAGTGTTTGTCTGACCTGAGCAACGATGGTTTCGCCTGCCATATTGAGAGCCCTAATGACTGACGGGTAGAGACTGTTGATGTCAACTGCTCCGACCCATTCGTGCATACCCTTCTTGGGAGTAGCAACGAAGGCACCTGCCGCTTGCTGTACGTCTTCTTCATGTTCAACCTTTCGTTTTTTATCTGGAACAACTAATCCTCTTTCATGTGCTTCATTGTAGATTGCCATTTCAATCATTGCAACTGAACCCATTACAGTTGGAATCAATACTGTATTCTCATGTGCTAGTGCATTCGCTAGTTCTAAGAATTTTACTTTGTTGTGAATCTTTACCAACAACATAGTATCTTGTCTGTTATATTCTAAAAACTTTTCCCAGTCTTTGTTATATAATTGGTCAAGAGTACCTTCATATTGTGTTTTGTTTTCACCAACTTCCATTTCACCAATAGCATCTAGTTTATAACTATGGCGTGATTCGTAATTGTATTTCTTATACAATTGCAAATAGTCTAAATGAATACGACCTATTAGGTCATACGTTTGTTCTTCTTTACCGAAACGTTCATATGTTCTTGGCTTAGGTAGTTGACCCAATAGACAGAACTTGCGAGTATCATCCTTTGACATAACTCTAGTAACACGATTAACCATATAAGGTATATCATATCCTTCTGAGTTCCAACCAGTCAATACATCAGCATCCTCAATCAATTGAAAGAACACATCAAACATTTCCTTTTCGGATTTGAAAAGCATAGTGTTATCAAACTTACTAACTATGTCATCAGCCGTTTCACTTGACATATGTTTTGGCGCAACACACAATGTAACTAATTGGTCAAGCCAATCTAAGTAACAACTAATAGCAGTTACCGGATTGAATGGATCGCTTGTTGGACTAAATCCTTTAACTGGATCAAAGTCTACTTCAATGTCAAAGAAACAAGTATGTAGTTTAGGAGGTTCAACACCTAAATAGTTTTCACTTAAACAACGAAATACAGGGTTAATGTCACTCTCGTATAATTTTTTACCAGAATGAATTCGTTTTTCTTTTTCAAATTCTGTACGTTTACGTGTACTGAATCTACTTACTGTATTGCCATAGATACTTCGTTGTTTACCTTTTGGGTCATCATAATAAAAAACGTAGTTTGCAGGGTATTCATTGTAATGGCGTTTGCCATCTGGACCGCGTTCTACTACATAGATACGGTCTTCATCCCTGCTATGAATAGCATCAACAAAACTCAAAGTGTTTTACCCACAGTTTCCAGAATAGTGTTAAGGTCTTCGTGTTCTTGATTTGCTTGTGTTAGGCTTGCTTTGTGTGCGACACGAATAGCCTTTTTGAGTACAGAAGGTTTTACTTCCAATTCTTCTGCGATTGCTTTAACTGTATCAGTTAACCCACCGTTTAGTGTATCAATCTCATGCATAACTGCCATGCCTTCATTGATAAGTTGGGTTAGTTTAATCTTCTGGTCACCAGAAAACATCTTTGCTGTCATATAATAATCTCCTAAAGAAGTAGTTATTATACATGAATCTGCAAAGAAGTCAAACTTTTTGTGTAAGGATTTGCCCTAACGAATGTTATTGAAGTTTACATTTACTGCATAACCCACATCTGGATTATACTTTACTAACGCCAGAACTATATTTTCAAAACTTTGCCCAAATCTCTTTACTAATTTATCTAATGCTACCGGTTGATCTTTTTCATTCATAAATTGACCTTCATCGTCCGTATTATCAATTACAAAGTCTTCACCGTGAGTATGGTAATACTCATCAAGTTGATCACCTGAAGTTATGGGAATATTATCTATGAACACACTAAAATATAACTGATATTTCTCACCCGTATATTGTGGTTGTTTTGGTAATAATATTACTAATGGAAAACTACTATGATAACTATCAAAATAATTTGTTCCTGTTGTAGCCGCTGTGCACCAGCGAGTACCTTGACCATAATAACATGCCGCTTGTTTATTTTCAGGTATGATTGCTCTTACAGTATTATCTTGGTATAACTCTAATGCATTACCCTTTGCCATATTTGGATCAGTTGGGTCGGGATATTCATCTAGTACATCAAAAAAGTCTTCAAATGATCTGTAGCCTAAAATATCGTTACGTGGACTAGATATCTTTTTACGTAATACAAGGTTATAAAACTTTGTCAAATAGTCGGTTAGTGTACTGCGTAAATCTTCAAATAACGTGCCATGAATATATTTCCACTCATTAATATAAGTTTTAATTATCCAGGGAGTATATTGATTATTTCTAGTAGGATCAACATTTTCAAATGCTTGTATTACTCTTGGTAAGTAGGTTTCAGCATTATTTTGAATCTCTTGTTCTATAGCATCACTACCAGTGATAGGTTTATGTATACCCAATCGCCATATCATGGTAGTGTCATTAACAATAGCTTGTAATAAGGCAGGACCAAACTTTTGAGTAGTTATAGCTCTGTTGTATTCAATTAAAAATTCGTTTGCTCTCATTTAATCATACTCTTAATTACTTTGGCTAACCTTAAGGGATCTCGTATATATTCGTTTTGCACTAACTTAACTTTAACTTCAACATTAGCATCATATTGGTGAAATAAGTTATTCGGGATATTTTGTAGGGCATCACGTAATTTAGTTCCTGCGCCTGACATAATTTTTCCTTTGTGTTATTGAAATATTTCTGGGTGGTCTTTGCCGTAAATCTTAATATATTTACCCGCAAGCATATCCGCCATTGCCTCTATAGGACTTCCCGGATAACTATCACCAGGCTTAATCATATTTAATTGTGATTGTCTCTCATGTACTAATTCATGGAATACTGTTCTAAGTATATCAATAAGATTTCTATTACCAGTATAAATCCATATCGTATTGTCTTCTGTATTATGAACACCAGTATGATGTCCAGCTTGCGCCTTCTCAGTATTAGTGCTTAATATTATTTTGGGATAAGGTTGTTTAATATGCAATCTTCTGATTGACCATTTGATAAAATCTTTAATTACTTCACTATCTTTTTTGCCTTCAACTGCTTCACGTAATGATGACTTCTTTAAGTAATTAGTATGAACAGATACTATATCACCTATGTTAACAATACCCTTTTGTCCGGGTAATACATCTGCCGCAACAATTTTAATCTTTGCTTTACCTGAAGGATTTACTTCTAAAATTTTACCTACTAATGACTTATAGTTTTGATAATTCTTTGAAAGGTCAATAAGAGAACCTGCTTCTAGTTGATTACCTTTGTATTTGTCAAAATCTACATCTGGCATATTCTTCATCTTTTTAGACATCCAACCAGCTTCTGCTAATTTACTTTTATCATATTGTGTAGGATTATCTTTATTCCAACCAATCATCTTAATAAGTTTAACATAACTTCTAACTGGGTTTGTGTCAAATGCAAATATATGAATGTTTGATGTATCGGTTACTAACTTAGCAATTTCTTGTAATGTTAAAAATTGTTCACTAGTATCAACTAGTCCCAATCGTTTTAACCCACTATATGCTACTTGTTCATTTCTATGTTGCAATCCTATATCAACATCTTGTCCGCTGATACTACCGAATGGCATATCAATTGTGTCTTCATCTAGTTCTGACAAATCTTCATGTGACCATGACATATAACTCTTGCCGTTAACATCACCTGCACGTACAACAAAGACTCCACCGTTATCGTAACTACCTTCATCTTCGCCGATTTCCCAACCCATACTTGCTAATGTACGTTGAGCCTTATTCATATCTTGTTCAGTACCTAACCACCATTGCTTTGCTAATCTTTTTAATATTTCATCTTCGTCAGGTTCGTTACTATCATCATCGCTTGGTGCAAATTCATTTAAACTTTCACTCAAGTCCTCATCTGAGAAAGCCATAAAGTCATATGGTCCCCACTTTTGACCTGTGCGACTGTCTATAGTGTCATCATAGTCACCGTATTCATAATAGTCATCACTGTAGATTTCCACACCATCAAAGTCACTATTGTAATCAATATGTAATTTACGGGTTTTACCATCGGGGCAAACAATGCCACGATTTAGCAAACGTTCAACGTCTTCTTGTGTTTTGATACCACGAGGCAAACTGCCAGTGTCAAACACACCATTGTACCAGGCTGAGGCTAACTCTTTGAAATAGTTGCCACCGCCACCGCCAGCAGATGCAAATTCATTAACATTTTCTAACTTATTATTATAGGCTTTGATCCAATGGTCTGGGGTATGCCCATACCTTGAGACAAATAAATCATGTAATTTTTTACCAGAGATATCATACCGCTTACTGATGCGTTTCATCAGATTATCAATAGTATCGTAGTTAGGGTCTTTAAGGCTAGGCAACTTGTCTTTAAGTTCCTTGGCTGCTTTGGCTTCATGTAATTCTAAATATCGCATAATTAGTATTTATGCTAAATGCTCACTTTAACAAATTCATAGGGTAGCGAATCCTGTTTGCTCGGCAGCAGCCGCCGACACGGCCCTAAGGTGTGTTCTTTACTGTAAGTAATCTCAACTTACTTAATATTTGTATATACATCCATCCTATATCAAACTCCCACCTAGTCTTGCTGAGGCGGGCACTCGCTGGTGCGAGATGGTGGTTGTTGTGCAATTCTTCACCGCCAATAATAATGCCCCAAGGGCTAATATTACGGCTATAATCTTTAGTTTCACCATTTCTATATCCTATCCAATGTCCTATACCGTTAATAACTCCGGCAGCCCAGAAGGGTATCCATATCATCTGTATACCCCAAATCAAAATACCCCAGAATCCAAACATCAACGTATTGAACACAAGGAGAATGCTAATGCCAAGTCTGGAGTAAGGAGTGTATACGTGAAGCTCCATCCAATCAGAAGGAGTACCAACACCATATGTATTAACCATATCTTTATCTTTTGACGCATCATGGTATAAGAACGCTCCTTTAAAGAAAACTCTTTTAATTCCGTATACATGAGGGCTATGAGGGTCACCCTCAACATCACTATATCTATGATGTTTTCTATGTATAGCTACCCATTGCTTTGTAACCATGCCTGTTGTTAGCCACAACCAAAAACGCATAAAGTGACTTAATATAGGATGAAAAATTATCCCTCTATGTGCTTGGCCTCTATGTAAGAATACTGTAACACAAATTATAGTAATATGAGTAACTATTAAAGTATATAATACTAAATTCATTACTACACCGGACTATATGGGTTTTTAAATCTGTCATATCCGTCGTCCTCCGGATATACTGGATATTCATTTTCTCTCATTAATTAACCTTTACTTATTTCTTCACTTAACCCTGTACTACGGCGAACTTCAAAATGAAAGTCTTGGTCACCTGGTTCATGTGAACCAATAATCTTATATAAATATTCTCTTGCTAAGTCAGGACTATTAGCCGTAAATCTAGCAATAATCTTTGTAGGATTATTAACATCATATATCTCATAGTTTTTGTTTAATCGTTCACGTGCTTGACCCATACGTGATAGTCTGTTATTAACATGACGGTCAGCTCTGGATAGATAATTTTGCAATCTTTCGTCACTGATTTCAAAGATGAATTCTTTTGCTCTCATTTTATTTTTTTCTTTTCACAAAACGACTATATTCACGACGGTCTGCTCTATTTAAATTTAATACAGGGGTAAGAGTTGATATTTCTTGACTAACAATATCACGTCCATCAGGACCGTACTGTTGAATTCGTTGAGCCATTTTTTCTTGTGCTTGCTTGACCTTAGGATCAAGTTTTCTATTACTAATTGGTACAGGTCTACGAAACATAGGCGGTGTTGGTTTCATAGAAGGACTTAAGACTGTTTCTACTCTTATTTCATCTACACTAAGCCTATGTAGATAAACACTAATCATTGTATTGACATCTTGAAAGTAAGCACCCTTACCAATAGGTATTGTATCCAGTATATTAGGAAACATACAAGCATATGTTACTATATTGCTAAAATCTAGTGGTGATATATTTCTAGTAGTCATACTTACAACAGCATGTGAATCAATATGTGCTATCCACGGCCCTATTCGCAAAGTTTTCAATATACTATGATGCGCTTCGGTTATAAATTCTTTAGCTCTCATATTAATTATACAATTCTTTGAAATGCCTATTGTGTGCTAACACATATAATTTTTGATTTTCCATAGCTTGAATATCATCAATGTCTGCTTCAAGTTGATCTGGCCATTCAAACTCATGATCGGTAATGTCAGTATATGCACGAAATGCAGGTAAGGTTAAAAAACGTTTAACTAATCTATCATATAATTTAATTCTGCTATTATCGTGATATCCAGTAAAAGCAACAATAGTGGGTTGTCTTTTTCTTACAAAATCTTGTATTGCATTTCCTACTATTGAAAATACTTGTATTGCATCACCCTGTCCAGTAATCTGTTGAGTACCATCTACATAAAAATTAATAAGAGAACCATATTCGGATATAGCATTAATATTTATTGTTAATTGCTTACTACTAGATAAGGTAAATTCTTTTTGGTATTCACCTGCAACTGTTGTATTCCATCTGCCGGGCTGGTGTTGAGGATTATCCCAAACTTCCAAAATAACTTCTTTGATTTGCATCATTCACGGTCAGTTTTAAGAATACTACGAACAAACCATGCTTTCTTACCATACAAGTCTTGTAACTCAGCCATGTAGTTAGCAATACCTTGTTGACGTTCTTGTGTTGCTTGGTCAAATATCTCAATAACTAATTGAGTCATATTTTCAATATCTTGCAATGTTTCGGCAAACATTAGTTGGGCACGTGGAATCTTTGTTTGATCCTGTATAATAGTTAATTCGCCATAACGTTGTAAACTTCCGGGTGTATAGCTACCTAAAATTCTGATATACTCAGCAATAGGATCAATTGTACTATTCACATCACCGTACAATGTATCATAAAAACTATGATATTGTGGGAAATTACTACCTTCAATATTCCAATGAAAGTTTTGTGATTTAATAGCAAAACTTTGTGTGCTTGCTAATAGTGTTTTTAGACTGTCTGATAACATATTTGTCCTAGTGTTTTAATAATAGTGTACCTAATACACCTGTGTCGTTAGCAGTTAAGTCAGGCTCACCCGGTGCAATGATAACATTCCACTTCATACTAGGGTTCTTTTGACCTTTAACTTCCCACTCATCATAACTTAAAATACTGTTAGCACTAATGCTGTATTCTTTTGCTAAACGTTCTTTTAACTCTGGTAACTTATCAGGTGTAACCTGCCACTGACCTTCACTGCCTTTAACTAGATTACCTTTTTCATCTTTAACTAACAAGTCACTGAATAATCCTGTTGGAACAATACGACTGTTCTTGGTTGTTGCTAATGAAGGATCAGCTGCCTTAACTTGTTTTTCTTGTGATGTATGTGCACCTTCACTCCAATTGATAATGAAGTTTGCTGGCTTCTGTGCAAGTGCCGCGCCAGCCATCTTTGTATAAGCATAGAACTTAACATCAGGTAAACTGTTTGCTAGTTTAAATGCTAAATCTAAGTATTCTGGGCTAAAGAAATCACCGGCATCATGCCAACGAATTGTAACACTATATCCACCCTTCTTACCTAACTTTTCTTCTTTAGCAATTTCATTTGCTAGTTGTTCAAAGAATCCATCTGGATTATTTAATAGATATGTAATGATACGACCATCACTTAACCAAGCGGCTTCAAACTGAATCTTACCACCTTTCATAGCAAAGCAATCTATCTTACAACTACCAGCACCTGGGCATGTATTAACTACTATCAAATTGTTTGTTGTTTCATCTAATGCGATACCAACTAATGCGGCAAAGCCAATGTTAAAGAATTGTTCTAAGTCACCGTTACTATGCTTCATCTTTTCGTTTTGCTTTAGTAGTTTCTTTGGACGAACTGCTAATGCTTGTTTAACATCTTCTTCACGGTATCTTTTACCTTCACTATCATAATACTTGATTACGCTACTACGGTGAATATAAGGCATGCGATATTTGTCTTGCTTTGTTTTACCAGAGACATATTTCTCTTTGCCCTTTTTATCTAACTTAACTTGTCCTGTCTTTTTATCAATATCAGGTGTACCGGCGATACGTGTCATATAGTCTTGGAACTCTTGTCCGGCTATATCACGTTGGTCAATCGGTAGTTTAGTTGCTTCAGGTAGCATACCTCTTTTAGCAAGTTTTTCTAACTCAAGGTATTGTCTTTTTAATTCTTCCCATGTTTCTTTATCACCTTTTTGTTGAGCATCTAACATTCTATCATGTAAGATATCTGCTTTAGATAGATAATCTTTCATTCTCATTTTATTAGTAACAGGTTCTGCTAGTGTTTCATCTACTTCTACAAAGTCATCTGCCTCAGGATCTGCAACAAATTGGTCTACTGACATAATCTTAATGCCACTTGGTGCACCAGGTAGTTTAGGCTTTGCGCCTTCCATTAATTCTAAGATATTCATATGCTATTTCTTTTCTTCTGAATAAATTGTTCTGCAATCATTACTAATTCTTGCATTTGTTCTATACTTTCACAATTCCATCTACGCAAACTTTTGTTAATGTTGCTATTTGGATCTCTTGCTGTTTTAGCACCGGTACGATGTTTCTTCATGCCCTTCATTCTTGCACAGAATGATTTACGGCGTTTAGCAGATTTACTGCCCTTCTTTAGTTTACTAGGCTTAGTTGTTACTGCTGTTTGAATTTTGCTACCTGGATGACTACGGCGATAACTCTTTACGGACTTTTGACTCATACCACCTGCTCTTGGGTTATTATGCTTTGACCAAGTTTCGCCTTCGTCTATACCTTGCTCTTTCTTTTTAGCAATAGCGATAGCGGCTTGTTGTGCAGGATTGGCTGCTTCTTCTACAGACTCATTAGGTACACAGTTGTTAACACGTACACCACCTTTAATCTTAGTGCCTTCTTTGTGCTTGTTCTTCCAGCAATGAGGATCTAATCGTTGTTTAACTGCTTCTGTGATAATTTCATTTAATTTCATTTTGCTGACTTTCTTAGTGCTGATGCTGTTGGTGCACCTTTACTACCTGGCTTACGCATATGTTCACCACTTCCGTTTTTAATTCTTTCACGTTTAGCATGTATGTTAGCCCACAAGCCTTTACTTTCTTCATCAGCACGTGATGGTAATTCTTTATAATCTTGTTTCTTATCTGCTTTATGAAACTCTTTACCAACACTAGGTTTGATTCCAACTTTCTTAGCAAACTTTGGATTATGTGCTACTGCTGCCATTGTTCTGAATTGTGCTTTGCTTACAGACTTTTCATCTAATACTTTATTAATGATATCTTTATCTTTTGGCTTAGTACTAATATCTTTGCTAGGTGCTTTGCCACTAATATCTTTATTAGGTGCATTCTTAAACATATCTAATTGTTTTCTCAATTCTTTAGCAAGTAATTGTTCTTCTGAAATCTCAGCCTCATTCATATTTTTATTTTGTTGTGCTTTTAAGTCAGCGATTTCTTTTTTCTTTTGTTGAATAAGTTTTTCATATTCTTTTGGATCAGGTAATCCTGCTTGTTTACGAATCTTATCATGCTTATTAGATAGACGCTCCCTAGTGTCCTCCGCCACACCTTGCTGACCTTTGTTACGCTTGTTAACATAATGTGAACTGCCTTTGCCATAACCATGACGCCATGCCATTGCTTTTAATTCATCATCTGATTTTTCTTTATGTGCTTTGGCAAAATCACTATCAGACATTGATGCATATCTTTGTTTGTTCTTAACAACAGATGACGGCATACCGGCTTCTTCTACTTCTTTCTTCTTTAGTGAATTTGGAATAGTTGTCTTTACAAGTCTACCTACACTAGTTGGATTTAATGTTGGTTCAACTCTAGTATATCCTGCATGTCCATGGTGTCTATACTTAACTGTTGGATGACCATCAACACTCTTAGTAACATTTGGTACTGTTGACATCTGAAAATCTCTATCTGCTAGACTGTTGCTATTGTCCGGTAAACGATTATCCGGTCTGCCTAATGCACTTGTTGGACCGTATGTATCACGTTGATGTTTCATTTTTAATTCTTCATCAACTACATCACGTTCTTCTTCGCTACGCATATAATCCCATACAGTAACTAACATTGACTTCGCAACTGCAATCTTTTCTTGGCACCATTCAGGTAGATTGTCTCCTGAACTCACTACATCATCAATACCTTGAACAGCACGTTTCATGGTTTCTAAATTGTTATCTACCATTCCGGCTTCATCATCATATTCTTCATTATCTTCTTTTACAGCAATACTATTAGGGAATTTACTACTTGTCTTAATACCGGTAAACATACTACCTTTACTACGTCTTTGCATTCCGCCCATACTTGAAGGAACTGAGGCAATTCCTCCTGCTGTACTTGTACCGCAACTAGATTCATCTACCTTGTCATCTTCTAAAAATTTGTCTGAACGACCAAATTTCGGTGCACTGGATGTTGTATTATCCGGGCTTGAACTTATAGTTGCAATGTTTTCTAAAAGTGAGTTAATCTGCATAAGCGAATTCCATATTATAATATGTATTTATCGCTTTTTAAATAATGTTAAGGTAAATTGAATAACAGTATTTCACACTCGTCAGGGGCTTCTATACTGATATTTTCTTCATTTTCATACATTATAGCATCACCCTCAACGCAGTCAATGTCATTAATCTTAACTGTTCCCCTGACAACATATAGATAGTATTTTCTGTCCATTGAGATGGATTTATTGTGATTCTCTGTAAATATTCCAGCACTAACAATTGCATCACTTTGAATTATTACATTATTTCCACTATCTATTTGACTAGCAATCGTACAGAAATTGTTTAATTTTTTATCTCTAAGGAATATCTTATAATCATATTTAGGGGGTATTCCCATCCTATTAGGTCGCAACCATAATTGTAAATATCTGATAGAGTGGTCTGAATTATTGCCCTCAAGATGCCAAATTCCTGTACCTGCAGTCATATGTTGTACACCACCTGAGGGTATTTCTATGATATTTCTTTGATTGTCATTATGATAGCAGGGTCCGTCTACTACATATCCTAATATCTCCATATCCATATGTTGATGTATGGGGACAAAACTATGGGGTTGAACCGTATCATCATTAATTACTTCTAATAAAGAATAATTAATATAATTCGTATCCCAATATGTATTATTACTGAAACTGCGATGAGTTTGGATCCAATGGGTTCCCATTGACTTTCTGGTTGTATGTGGTCTATGTTTAATCATTGAATATAACTAATAAAATCTTCATATTTGCCATTACTATTAGGTGGTAAGTCACCTAAATAATGTACTACATTGACATTGAACTCTTCACCCATGAATTCATTACCTATTTCTGTAAATTTAGTACGTTCTTCATCTGTCATTTCGTGGTCAGTTGCTATACGTAATTCAATATTATGTAAATCAACTTGAATGAATTGAAATCTACGAACTTTAGTAACTTTCATAAACTTATAGAAGCCAACAATTGGCCAATTCTTTCTACCATCAGGATGTAGTAACAAGTTACGATAGCGACCTAATATATGAGATATAGTTTTTAATCCTCGTCCACAACTACATTTAGGGCCTCGTACTGCATAATCACCGATTTGATAACGTATAATAGGACTAGCATAGTTATGTAAATCAGTTATAACAACTCTACCGCTTTCTCCCTCAAGACATTCGTTATCATTGTCATCTAATATCTCTACAATTAGATTCTCATCCATAGTATGATATAATCCTGATTCAGGGCATTGAATTGCTATTGCACCTATTTCCTGACTACTATATAAATCAACAATTTCAACACCGATTACTTCTCTTACTAGTTCTCTTAAACTATCGGTACATGTTTCTCCCATTGTTCTTACATATCTTAGTTCAGTCAATGGAAAATTATCACGCCACAATTCACATAATGCACGTAAATTATTAGGATAGGTTAGTATAATATTGGGTTGAAATTCCGTCATTACTCTACTCTGTTCACGTATATCTGTAGTCAGGGGCATTGCCTGCATTCTTCCCGTTTTAAAGAATTTACTAACAATACTACCCCAAGTATCTTGTTCAGTATATTCATATATGTTTGCCCTAACAGCAGATAATTTTAGATTATTTTCCAAATGTCGTTTGTACCAAACATATTCACGTAATGTGTATGCACTAAAAAACATACTAGTAAGAATAGTAGTTCTAACTTCCAATGGTTCTCCTGTACTACCTGACGTTTTTACTGAACTTGTGGGAAGATGAGCTTGGGGTATTAGTGGGGAAAAGAAATCGTCTCCCGCTGATTGTATATCTTGTTTATTAATGATAGGTACACGTTGTTTACCCTCCATTAATTTTTTATACCAGGGACTTTGTTCTTTATGATGTTTCAATAGTTGTTGAAATTCACTATACTGAATATTGCGAATACGCTCAGGAGTAAACCACTGAGCATCTTCTATTTTCTGTAATAAATCTTTAAACATTTTTTCTGAAGGATAATATAGGACAAAGTTCTGCTAAGTCATAATCATCTTGGTAAGTAAACTTAACATCTATTGCATCTTTTGGAATAGTTTCAAGCCATTCTTTTTTAGATAAAACAGAAACTTCCCAATCACTGTGTTCGTATATATCAATTGAATTAATTTGAGTCATAGACCAACCAGTCAATTCACTTGCTAATTCTCGTATAGGACAAATTTCATTGAATAGTTTATGTAACTTTGTTACTTTAATTCTGTAATCTACTTCTTCTCCGTAGTACATAAACATTGTCCATTTAAAAGCATTAAAATTTATAGTAGCGGGTTTAGACAACATATCTATTAAATGTTGTTTAGTTACACGTTCTTTGGGTTTATGAAATATCCTATGTGCCATAGTGCCACCTGGATTAAGCATATCAAAAAATCTCAGATTAGCATTTACGATATGTTTTTTATCACCTATCATAGTCATTGCACAATCACCTAATACTCCGTTAAACTTCTTTCCGGGCAAGAATGATTCCCAACTACTATTGACTGCATGTTTAGTTTCAGTATTACCCGGCCAAACATTTTCAATCATTTTAATATCTTTATCAACTGCTAATACATTGTCATATGCATTAGCAATCTCGGGTGTGACGCCTAATAACAAGATAGGACCTTCAGGTACTATACTTTTATATGCATTGATATCTGATACAGATGGTCTAGCAGGAGAAGTTAACTTATCCCAACTGTTGCTGTGTAGTTGTTTCATTTATTTTCCGTGTGATATAGTCTAAGAAAATTTTGTATACTGGTAATATGATTGCCATACCACATACAATTTTAACTAATATCTGATTAGTAGCAACGATATACCAATTATCGGCCATAAATGTGTTAGTACTATTAATGAATGCTAATGCAAAGAAGAAATAAGTACTGAATATTGTAACTAGTATTCCACTAGTGCTAGGTGCTATATACCACTGATTATATTTGTTTCTAAAGTATTGAAACACGTATATATCTATTAGGTTACTAACAACATGACTTGTTCCACTTGCTAATGCTATTCTAATTGCAACTTCAAATGGTGCATGACCTAGAATAATAAAGAACGATGCAATCATTCCCGGAAACAAACTTAGTATTGCAACATTTCTTGCTTCTTCTTTTCCTAAGAGTCGTGTGATTAAATCAGTCATTACATATACTAATGGTATAGTGAATGCTGACATTGCGAACGGAGTTCCAAATACTTCAAATTTGAAACTTACTAGATAGTTACTGAGAGCCATAATGAATGCCATCAGTAGTGTTAATTTATATCGTATAGCCAAAAAAATACTCCCTTGTGAGAGAGTATTTAATTGAGTTTTTGCTACCCGTAAATTTATTAGTAGCCATCTCCAGTAGTAACGTGACCCATTCTTTGCCAACCATATTGATATAACGCAATCATTTCACTACCTGTTGGTGCACCATAAATTCCGCAACTTTGATCGCCGGACCATTCTTGATAACGAATCCTAATAGGATACCATTTGTCTTGTACTAATGTAGGACTTTGAGAATTTAATCCACTATTAAGACCACTGTTACATGTCCAGTTACCGTTGTTAGGGCTCAATGCCGCATTGCCTATCCAAAACATTAATAAGTCATCACCGGTGGTTTGAAAGTTCCATGTGCCTGAAGCATTGGGTTGAAAATAACCCTTCCACTCCATACAAAAATTATGATAACCTACATCTTGATTACCAAATGCAACATAGTTATCACCTGTTTGTGTATCTAATATCGTACCATTAAACACTGATGGATTATCATCATTGAAACTACTCTGATTAGCCCAAAGACCTGAATAGCCTCTTCTTATGAAAGCACTAGTTGATGGTAATGGCACACTATCTACCTCACCACCGGGGGCAATATATCCTCCACCTTGTGCACCGGGTGATGTACCATTAGTATTAGGTGGACTATTTGATCCTGGGCTAGGGAAAGCAACACCTCCACTAGTAGCTGTACTTGCAAATAAAATTTGAGCTAAATTCATAGAAATTCCTAATTTAACACCAATTTTCTTCTAGATCGGGGCCTGCTAATACCCAACGGTCAGTATCAATTTTCATCAATGTATAGATACCTGTTTTATTACTGTTAGTATTATTATTCAATTCCCACCAATCTGGTGGATTATCTGAATTATATCCTACACCAATAATTTCTGGTTGTCGATATCCACCGTCACTGTATATATAAATTCTATCACTATTACCAAATACTTCATCAGCAATAATTGTAATCACTGTACCAATTTCAAAAGGTACGTCAGCGTTTAATGGAACATATATACTTTGATTACCGTTATAGAAGTTTACTCTAATAAATGTACCAGCGTGATCCAATCTTAAGTGCAAGTCATAATCGCCATGTAATGTACCTTCAATATTTTGAGGTATGATTGGTTTACTTGCTGTAGTTTGTGTAGTGCCATCTTCAAATGTTAATTGTTTAACAGCACCAACTACACCACCTTCTCCGGTGTACACATTTAAGAATGCATTAGTATATGTTGTAGGATCAGTTCCAGTAACTGGCTCATCTGTTGTGAATACGCTAGGTGCTACTGCAACTTGTAAATCACTTGCTTGTTGATTTATAGTATTAGCCCAACCTAAATCAACCACAACATATTCCCATGTTGTATTGCCAATTAATCCTAAGCCACTACCATCAATTGGTAGTTTAACTGCAAGCGCACTACTATTGTCATTACTACTATAAACTTCTGTACTAGCACAATAGAAGAAATAATCACCTTGAACTTTTAATGATTGATAACCATTACTCCATTGTGAGTTTGCATCACCGTAACTTCTTAACATACGTTGCCAAATGTTATTACCACTACTGTCAAACTTAGCAAAGAAGAAATCATCATTTAATGATGTTGGGCTATCGTATTCAGCACCAAGATAGATATTGTCATCACTATCAATTGATAAACACATATTCCACATATCATACGAATCATCACCTTCACTGAAACGTTTTTGCCATTGTATTACACCTGCACTATTGATTTTAGTGATAACATTCATATCATCGCCAGTATCATCAAAGTCATTTACGTATCCAGCTAGATATACATTATCTTCACTATCTACGACAATACCGGTATACCCTTGACTACCTTCACTTCCATTAAAGTCAAAAGATTTTTTATATTGTACTGCACCAGTATTGTCAAACTTGACTAACATACTACGGTCCCAACCACCAAAGTATTGTCCGTCATATGTACCACCTGCCGCGTATACATTACCATTACTATCAATTGCGCCAACGTTAAACCAATCCTCATTGCTGTCACCTACAGTAGCTGTCCAGCCTGCGCCTTGTGAACTACGTACAAAACCTGAATCGTCTTTATATTGAACTAAATTCCATGTACCTGAGTTACTGAAGTCAACACTACCACCATTCGGATCAATAGTTAACATGACCTTACTAAGGTCTGGTGTGTATAATGTTACTGTATAAGTATCTACATCTCCTGAGCCACCAATACTATCAACTCTAATAGTAGCATTAACACTTGCACCAACGTCGGATGCATTGAATGCAAGTACATCGTTTGGTGCGTAACCTGAGCCAGAACTATTTAAAGTTACATCTGTATATGTTGTTCCGTGATATACATAGAAGCTAAAATTAAATGAAGCACCGTTACCGCCGCCATCAGATGCCGGGGCGTTTGAATAATCGTTAATTTCGGTTACTAAACCTTCACCGTTAACATCAGTACCAGTTATATACCAATCATTATATGCTTGTGGATATGCACCTTGTTCTAAGATACTTGTAGATATAATAATCTTTTGACCTGCACTACCTGTTTGTTTAGTTACCTCTTGGTCAAATTTATCATCATTTCTATAACCAAAAATGATTTCTTTAGTGCCATCCATTATAATATCATATGGATAAATATCAACGCTATCTACACTATCATCATCACGAATTCTTAGTGGAGTACCGACTATATCTCCAGTTGATGGGTTTAAGCGATATAACAACATACCAGCATCACCGCCAGGTTCACCGCCATTCCACATATCAGCAATAACAACAATCTGACCATTTGTTGGGTCAATCTGAACAGCTTGACCTTCACCTGCATAACCATCAAATGGATTTATTCTTGTTTGCCATACTATATCACCGTCACTATTTAATTTAACATGCCATGGCTGGTCATCAAAATAGTTACCACCAACATAATAACTGTTTTGATTACTATCAACTGCGACAGATTGGAACCAAAAGTCCTGACCTTCACCGCTAGCAATCTCAGGAATATATCCAACAGATTGAATCCAGCCTGCTTTAATACGTGTAACATCTGCACCGTCTACATATTGTAGTTCAGTCCATGTTTTTGTACCGTCACCGATCTTCATTTTATTTGTGTCTGTTTCAACACCTGGTTCAGCTAGTGCTAATACTGGATTAGTGCTAGTCCAGTTACTGGCTGTATCTCTGCGTAATTTAATTCTTGTTGTCATTTTTAGTCCTTATGCTGTTCCGCCGTCTAGGCTGTTATCTAAAACTGTATATACTGTGCTGGCTACTCCACCAACATCTGTAAACTCTGCTAATCCATTATGAATAGGTATAGCACTGTCCCAAGCTACCCCGGTCCAGATGTATGTTACTGCATTATCTGCAATGAATAAGTCCCCTAATATTGGACTTTGTGGGAATTGTAATGCCATTTTCGTATTCCTATATTGTATTTATCGTTTTACTCTAATCTTATAGCCCGTATCTAGTTCTCAGCGCACTGTAATTTTGTGTGATTTCATCAGCAGATAGAACTCGTCCATATACAGCAGTCATACCAATAGCTCCGTACCAGTAGTTGTCGCATAAAGCTACATATTCTCCACTGTTAGCGGCATATTGAATAAATGTTATACCTGTGTTTGTTCCAACAGGTTGCCCATTGAAGTAATAAGTTACTAGTCCACCGGTGGTCTGTGTGACAGCACCAATAAACCATTGATTGGTTGTAAGCGATAAGTTATTACTGAATCCACCGACACCGCCAGCACTGTAATGTATTTGAAAAGCACTTCCTGTAAAGTATATGTAGGTATTAAAATTTCTAGTGCCGCCGTTGGTACCAAACAAACCACGGAATGTGCCGGTTGAAAATCCACCAGCAGTTATTCTAGCCGCAACTAATACAGTCTTACCAGTGTAAGTTGTATTAAACTTACTTGCTGTTGTTGAAGCGTACTGTGCACCTGTACCACTAAATGTAAAATAACTGGCAGCACCGGCACTAGTAAAGGTGGGGCTGCCAACTAATGTAGCATTACTGGCATTGTTTGATAAACCAGTCCAGGCTGTTCCTGTACCAGGATAACTGGCAGTGTTGCCAGCATCTACATACAACAACGCACCGTTACTATTAAACGAATTGTCATATACTGTTAGACCCTTTAGAGTTACACCCTGAATAATCATTAGATTAATCTCTCAATTGAAATCATGTTGTTGTTGTAACTGCTACCTATTTGTAGTGTGATACGATAGGCTCTACTATTTGTAGTATCAGTTAAGATATAAGTTGATATATCGCCTTGATTAGGGAAGCTCCAATTAAAAATTGAACTACTAGCAGTTGTTGTTATTGTAAGTGTTCCGGCACTACCGCCACTACTGGGTGTTGTTGTAGCATAAGTACCACCTATATTACATGCAAATGTTCCGGTTGTTGTGGCTAAACTTAATCCACGTTGACCACTGGTTGTGACTGTGGCTTTGATAAGATCCATGGTTACAAAAGTACCGGCATTAACTAATCCGCTGACACGATTGTTAAGCAAGGTTCCAACACCTGATGTCGCTTGGCTCAAATCAATATAAGCACCTTTAGTACTTCCGTCAAAAATTCTAAATCTATCTTGGAAAACATCAACAACTACACGGGATGTTAATGTAGTATTGGATGCAGGAATGCCTAGATTGATTTCGCCACCTTCATCACCACCCATTCTTGGTAAGGTTAAGATACCAGTGTTGTCAAAGGTCATTGTATAACTGCCTGCAACCAATGAAACGTTACTACTTGTACCTTGTATATTACCAGCAACACTTACCGTAACATTTGTTAATGAACTACCATCACCTACAAACTTACCTGAACTTGTAACATTACCGGTTACACTAACACCTGTATTAGCAAAACTAGCAACGATACTATTTGATGTTACACCACCTGCAAAAATCTTAACTGTCTTACTAGCAACAGTTGTACCAATTGCTAAGTTACCACCTGATTGACCTGTAGCACTAGTATTACCTTGAGCATATATGTAACTATCAGCCGCAAATACAATATTACCTAAACTGTTTGTAGGTGTACCATTGTCGTATCCACTATTAATGATGCCCAAATCTAAGTAGTTTACTGTATCACTACCATTGTCAGCAGTAGCAATAAAATCAGTAGTAGCATCAGCTCCTGTACTCTTATTCTGAATTGTTAGTTGAGTATATGAATTAACGTTAGATACAAACCCAGCCATTGTATTAGATAATGGGGTGAAAGTTGGACCTGCTAATACTGAGTTTATACCTGTAACACTAGTACCAGTTAATATAGCATTACCTGCACTAACATTACCTGTCGTACTGATTGTATTACTACCAAAACTTGCTAAGAATGTTGCTACATTACTATTTGCATAACTTGATGGTATTCCTGTTAATTGACTACCATTACCAATGAAGTAATTAGCAGAAACATTACCAGTACCACCTGCACCTGCAGTAATATTACCAGTAACACTAATACTACCTGAACTTAATTGTATTGTATTTGTACCACTTGTATCTTGTATATTACCTACTTTAACACCACCTGTCGCAGTAGTTAACCCAGTAACAGACAAACTTGCTAATGTACCAACACTAGTAATATTAGGTTGTGCGTTAGTATAAACAGTACCAGAGATTAAACTATTACCAACTTGACCTGTTACATTGCCACCTGTAATATATGTTAATGTACTGCCGTTACCTATAAAGTAATTTGCAGATACATTGCCTGTAGTGCTGATTGAATTACTACCAAAGGAACTTAACAAAGATACGACATTACTATTTCCATAAGAACTTATGGGTGACCAAACACCGTTTCCATATAACACATTACTTGAACTAGTATCTAAGTTTATTGTAGCAATATTACCTAAGCCAGATATATTAGCTACGGGTACACTAATTGCAGTTTGTGCAGTATCAGTAAATGTTGAATTTGCTACCTTACCATGAACATTTGCACCTGTAATATAGGTAGCACTAATATTTCCTGTATATGTAGGAAGATAATTTGCTACGTTACTATTACTGTAATTACTTGCACCGCCGATAATACCAGTCAACATACTACCGTTACCTATAAAATAAGTAGCATTAACATTTGCAAACTGTACATTATCACTAGTGTTCAATTCTTGGTCAAACGGATTGTTAATTCCACCCGGTGCAATGTTGCTTATATAAACTGCATTTGCTCCGCCACCATCTAATAATGTTGCTGGTTGATATGCTGTAGTTTGAATTGTATTATCAGGGAATCTAATATTACCATCACCTTCAAATGTCCATCTACGCTGACTATCATTTTCATATCCTGCAATATAAATTCCACTTGTATTGGCAGCTTGATAATCCATCCCAATTTCTGCCCTTTGGTCTTGCTCATTACCGTCGTTGAATGGGTCACGATAAGCACGTATCATTGATGTGCCATCAGTTAGATTGACCCACCTCATACTTGTCTTGCCATTTATACCATCTTGGTATATTCTGCCATCTGCCGCAATGATATTTTTAGGTAACTGAATGTCATCGTTTTCATCAGTACGAATCGCGGTAGGGTCCATTATTGTAGGACTACTATCTACCCACTGATTATTATATGTTATATATGTTCTACCATCAATACTATTAAACCACAAACTACCTTCAACATTTGCGTTAGGTGCAATGTCAGATACTAATATAGCATTGTTAGTTGTTGGAAAAGCAATATTTGTTAATAAACTACCATCACCAATGAAATAATTTGCAGTTATGTTTGCAGTAGCATTTAATGAACCTGTATTAATTGCATTACTAACTGCATTACCAACTGTTAAGTTATTGATACTAGCAGTTTGTATATTTGCAGAGGTAGAATCTATATCATTAGATTGTAAATTAGCTACAGATATATTATTAAATTGTACATTATCAGTCGTGTTTAAGTCTTGGTCAAACGGATTAGCTGGATCAGGTGGTACAATCTGTGGACTCATATCCACCCATTGGTTATTATATTGTATATAACTACGACCTGCTTCACTATTCCACCATACTGTTCCATCAACTGCTGAACTTGGAGCAACGTCGGATATTAATATTTCACTATTTTGTTGACCAGTATAAGCTGTAGTTTGTACTGTGGAATCCGGGAATGTTAAATTACCATTTGCATCAAATGTCCAACTATGTTCCAACAAATTTGGACTCATTTGATCATAGTTACCTGTTACTATTTGAACAGCACCTGTATTCGCAAACGGACTATTAACCACCACCGCTGAAACAGATGTTGGATCTTCAAAGTCATCTGTCCATTGTAAACTAGCCGCACCATTTGATCCTTGTGTTAAGATTCCTAATACGGTGTTGGCACTTGCTTGGATACCCTCGTAACCTATAGTCATGTTACTAGGGAATGTTAAACTTCCGTCATCACTAAATTTCCATTCATTATTGTTAGCACTAAGAAATATATTACTATTAGAATTAATATTCGTAGTAGATACTTTATTAAATGTTACATTATCTGTTGTATTTAAATCTTGGTCAAACGGATTTGCTGGATCAGGTGGTACTATCTGAGGATTCATATCAACCCACTGATCGTTATATTTTACATAACTACGACCTGCTTGACTATTAAACCATACATCACCTTCAACTGCTGACTCAGGTGCAACATCTGCTACTGTTATCGGACTTCCGAGATATGCGGTAGTTTGTACTGAGTTGTCCGGGAATCGTAGGCCACCATCTGTATTAAAAGACCAAGTCTTATTGGTATAACCATTACTTGCTGATATATAAGCATTGCCGTCATTTGCGGTCCACATCCAACTGTTATAGTTATCACTAGTTATTCCTGCATAGCCGTCTACACCCGGATTTGCTTGCAAATAGGTCCCGTCTTGAATGTCGGCAACAAGTAGACCTCCGGAGGGTAAAGTTATAGTACCAACTGTGTCAAATGTCCAAGTTACCCCATTAGCACTAATCTCTACGTCTCCGTCCAAGGACTCAATATTAGCATAACTATTTCCATTAAGAATCTTCGTACCCGATTCTACTGCAATATTTGTTAACTGACTACCATCACCAATAAAATAATTTGCAGTAACATTGCCTGTTACATTTGCATTACCTGCAGTAAAGTTACTTGTATATGTCGGTAGATATGCGGCTACGTTTGTATTACTATAACTTGCTGGTAACCCTGTTAATTGACTACCATTACCAATGAAATATGTAGCAGTAACATTACCTGTTACATTAGCATTACCTGCAGTTATATTACCTGTATATGTCGGTAAGTAATTAGCAACATTACTATTAGCATAATTTCCAACTCCGGTAGATACATTAGACCAACTTAAATTACCAGTACCATCAGTAGTTAATACATAATTCGCTGTTCCTCCGGTAATCTTAACATTATTCACGCTACCTAAATTACTAACAGCCCCCACATTTAATGTAGTGAGACTAGTAGTACCTGTACTACTAATATTATATAGATATGCAGTGTTAGTAACTTGAATATTACCACCTGACAAATTACCAGTGTATGTAGGTAAGTAATTAGCAACATTAGTATTACCGTATGTTATTTCTCCTACATTAGACCAACTTAAATTACCAGTACCATCAGTAGTTAATACTTGTCCACTAGTTCCACCAGTAATGTAAATATTATATGTGTTAGTTCTAATCTTACCTTTAATCCAACCACCTGCATTTATATTACCTTTGACATTTAACTGGTCTGTAGATGAATTGAATGTTAACCCATTATCACCTGCAAATTTACCATTAGCATTTAATTGAACCTCAGTAGAATTACCACCCGGCTCATTGATTATTTCAACTCTTTTATCTACATAAGTTTTGTCTACTAGTGGACCTACTATACCGGACTGACTAACAGTGGGTGAATGTACACCTGATAATGCAGGATCCTGTGATGTATCAACAGTGGTATTATTATCTAACTTTGCCATATCTTTCCTTATTTTCTAAGTAAAGGGGGAATCCCTGCTCTACTTACTTTAAAACCAAACTGTTTTGCATTCTTCTTTATAGCGTCTGGTCTTACATCAACTGTTAAAGCTGTTTTATATCTTGGATCGTTTTTTTCTTTTTCACTTGGGATATATCCTGATGTTTCTTTCATTAGTTTTCCCCAACCGTCAGGATAAAGATTGAGGTTATCTTTACCCCAACCACGCCACATCTTTTTTCCTAATTTTGTTTGATTTAATTCACCTTCTCTGTCTGTGCTTTTCTTAATATCATTACCCAACATTTTAGCATAAGCATATATTTGATATGCAATATTCTTTCCTCTATATTTTGGTTCTACTCTAGTCATATCGCTTTCTAGCCAATATTCGCCACTTTTATCTCTATGAGCAATAAAACGTGCGTGTGCTATAGGATTTTTTGAATCATTATATGGATCAAATACCTCAATACTTAATCCGGGACTGTCTTCACCCCAATCATATCCCTTGCTTGCATATGTATTTGCTCCTTTAGTACCAGTCGCTATATAAATATACCTGCCAAACTTCATTTGATGTTTGAAATTAGTATCTAATGTTTGTATATCTATAGCCTCATTAACATTATATGTTGGATCAACTGTCTGTCTGGGCATATTCTTAGGTTGCTTAGGATCTAACGGATCAATGTCAGTGGTAGTAAGACCTAGTTTCTTTAATGCATTAATATATTTGTGTTCTTCTTCTTCACTACCAAAAGCCATAATCGTACTAGGAGGACCTTTACCAAATGTGCTAGGATCTACTTGGTCAAGATTACTAATGTTTTTACCTAATTTGTACCAATCGTATACATCACTTACATCTACTCTTACTGTACCTGCAGGCATAGTTGGTTTGAATTCAGGTCCAGGTGGTTTACCGTTAGGATCATAATCTTCATCTGTTTTGAATTTATTAAATTCATTAGCTAACCTATCAGCTAATTCGTCTTTACGTTGTTTCTTAATAACTTTATTCTCGGGGAGACTTAATTTTTTACTATGTAACTCATCTAATTTAAGATATAGCTTTCTAATAATGCCCTGCGTTCTTAATGCTTTAAATGCTAAATTCTCTGGACCGAATTCACCATGTGTATCTAATCCTGTTTGACGATACTTTTTAATAGTACGTAATACATTTTGTATCTTGTTTGCGCTGTTTGATTTATAAGCAAATTCAGCTAATTTATATAATTTATCAAACTTTAATTTGGTTGCTGATTGGTCTAGATTTGCTCTACGTTTACGTGGTAATTTAATCCACTTATCATTCATTACACTATATTCACCTAAACTAATTACTGGTTTATTAGTGTCCTGTACATATAATTCAACATCATATCCACCTATAGTGATATTATGTGCATCATTATATACTGTCTTTTTAGCATCAAATAACTCACGGTAAACGTCATCATCATTGAAACTATTCATATCAACTAATATATGTAAGTCAATATCTGAATTCTTTGTATAACTATAGGCAGCACTGGATCCTGAGATTGTTACATCTTCTACTTTCAATGTGTCTATTCCCAAATGATCTAAGAAATCTGCCGCAATTATCATTAATTGCTCACGGACCTCTGGTTTCATGTGGTCACCGTTAAATACTGCTGGATTTAGTTCATTATGGAAATGTATCGCATCGCCCAAATTAAAATTACTTAGTTCTGATAGGTTCATATATCTATTTATGAAAAAAGGCTATCATTAAGATAGCCTTTGATTTTGAATTAAGATAATATGTGTATATTATTTAACTTTTTTCTGCGTTGCTGCCTTCTTCGCTACAGTTTTAGATGGGGCAGTTTCAGTTTGTGAAACTAATGTAGCAGTTGTCGGTGCGCTATTCTTTTTAGCGGCTTCATTCTGTACATACATTGGTCCTATTGTATTCAATAGATGTTCTTGGTTCTCCATACAGAATACATATGATCCTGAATGACGTAACAATACACGCTTATCAACCCAAATCTGTCCACCGATATCACGCCAGTTTTCACAGAATGTCCAGTCTTCACTATAATAACGACCTTGACGAACCGCTGTGTCAAAATATGTCTTTAAGTGCTGGTCATACTTAGGATCTAAACCGATATCATTCTTGTATGGCTTAACAGCAGGATGACTATTCATCTTTTCAAATACATGACGCTTCATTAATAAGAATCCTGTACCTGCTTTACTTACTTCTTGTAAGCCATCTGGGCCTTCTTTGGCTCCATCAAATCCGTTAACTACCCATTTAATTGGCATAGTCTTCATTGGATATAGTCCACCGATAACATCAACGTCACGGTTTAACAATACTAATAAATGCCATGGCTCCCAACCAATATCAGCGTCAACAAAGAATAAGTGCGTTGCACCTTCTTGTAACATAAACTTAGCTGTTAGTGTATTACGGGCACGTGAAATCAATGACTCATTTACCATTGTTTCTAATGTCCAATCAATACCAAGTTGACGGGCTGTGTTAGCCCACTTGATAAATGACATGAATGTAGATTCAGTCAACATACCACCATAACAGGGCATAGCGATATGTACCCGTGTAGTTTTTAGATAGTCAACATTAACTTGAACCTGTCCTTGCTCTTGTTGCTGTTGTTGTGCCGCTTGTTCAGCGATTTCTTGAACCTTTTCTACTGGAACCGTTTTTGGTTCTTTTGTAGTTTTGGTTGCTTTTTCAGTTGTTTTCTTTGTTGCCATATGGTCCTCTATTAAAGATAAAGTTATTTACTTAACGAGGACCACCCCGAATTATTTTTCTTCTAGGTAATCTACTGATTCTTTGGTATATTCATCATTACTACTAGGGCGAACTTCAATACGTTTATCATCTATGCTATATCGTGTTCGTAATACATCAATTGCTTTATCTACATACTTGAAGGGTATACCTTTAAAACATTGCTGGCTTTTGCCATCTTTACCAATATAATATACGTCAACTTTACTTAAAGGATCTAATATTCTAGCCTCATCAACTTCATCAGGTTTATTTATTGCTAATGGATCAACTTTAGTCTTGTCATAGAACTCACCCGGGTTTCTATAAACTTCTTCCTCAGGCTTTGTTTTCTTAAAATAAGAATGATAGTCATTAGGACTTATTTCTGGTTCAACTTCAGTTGGTTCAGTTGTTACAGGTTTCTCTTGTTTACCTAATTTGAAAAAATTAATTTCATTTACTTTTGTAAATTCTTTTCTATATAACTCAACTAAGTCAGCACTTGATAATAATGATAACTTATCTAAATCGTATTTTCCAGTATCTAAAAGTTTTAATAATAATCTTGACCGTTGTGTACCATCAAGAAATTCTGTATCTGCTACTTGACTTAATGATTCTTTCATCAATTGTAGAAATCTATACTTTTGTGTAGGGCTTGCTTCTTTCATAAAAGGACGCATACGTTGTATTTGTTCTTTTAACTTATTACTCTTAACCTTATTAATTGCATTCACTTTTGGTAATTTATTTACTTTCTTTGCAGGAACACTTGTCATCATTCTTTGTTCCGCTTTATGCATTAAATCTAAAACTTCATTGTCACCCAATTGTTCTGGCATATCTCTACGCCATACTTTAAATCTAGCCTCTTCATTACTGTTCGGATCTAATAATACTTGACGCATTGGCGTAGCACGTGGACCTTCTTCTTGTGCAAATTTACTTTTTGTCTCTTGTCTACTAATTACTTTTAACTTCTTAAATCCAAAACTCTGATATATAGGTACACCCTCTTTGTTCGGCTTTTCCAAATATTGAAATGCTGCCTTCTGATCGGCACCTACTACTACAACAACACCTTGATATCCTAATCCTGCTAAATCATTTAATGCTTGATTTAAATTACCCTGTGCTGTAAAGATAGTTGCTTGTTGCGGGAATACACGTTGATATATCTTTACTTTTTCTTCAGGATATATAGGATCATCTTTACCTACTGTCTTACTGACAAAGAAATAAGGATCAGCATTCATTGCTTGTGCTTGTGTAATAACAGCATCGGCTAGGTACATGTGACCTTTATGTCCCATGCCACGACCCCAACCCACTACTGCTATTTTACTTTGTCCTGTACGCTTAATCATAGTTTTCTAGGCTTCCAATTCAATTGGTCAATAAGTTTTAAGAATTGTCCCGGTAATGGATATTTAAAATTAACCTCAGGATGTGCTTGTACATATCCTTCAGGATTAGTTTGCATAATACCACCGTGCAACCCTAAACTCAATGACTTAATGATTTTCATCTTCTCATTAGTTAATGCTTCAACTGCACCCAAAGTAGATTTTAATCCTTCTTTGTCTGCTAGTATCATTTGTTGTTTACCTGGACTTAAGTTACTTTGTGCCCAAGTTGTAAAATCTTTTACTAAACCTTTTGTACGTAGATGTTGATTCAAATATGTATATAATTCTCCACCTGGATTAGTTAAACCCTTTTTAGGTGCAAGAAAGTTATCAATCTGTTGTGCATGTTGTTTAATAAATGCTTCTAATTTATCTAATCCACTAGTATTAACACCCGGCATTTCTTCTACATAAGTTGTACCTTGAACTATCACATCCTTAGTACTAAGAGATTCTGCATTAGGATAACGACTCTCTTCACCAGAACCAAGTGAACTATAATATCCTGTGGCTGCAACCATCATCTTTGCACCATTCTGAATTTGTTTACCTATAGTACTGTTTACGGGTATATGAAATTTAGTGATGTTGGGTCGAAAGTCGTAAGTTTTTGTTTTAGCATTTAACTTTGGCATCGCTCCTGGGTAAAACAATAAACCACCTTCAATGAATCCACGTTCTGGACTTACTTGTTCAAATAGCGGCCATAATTGTGCAACTGATTTTGCGAATGCTACACGACTTGCATCAGCCCCACCGCCTGTCCCTGTAATAAATTTATATACATCTTCAGGACTGTTTAATACAGTACTAGCACCACTACTTGTTTGTGTCTTGCCACTCTTTAGATATTGCCATGCATTCTTAGGTAACATTCTGAATATACCTTTATCATCACGACCCCAATATACTACAGGCATACCATCCCATTTTAATTCAATTGAATCATAGTTGTCTACCATGTGCTTCATACGTTCAATGGCATGCAACGCACCATGACTACCGTTAGCAATTACCAAATCTTCAATATGTTGGTATTTACGACCCACTTGTCCGGCAGCTTCTAATAAGGTATTGATTTTCATTTTAGTATATCTAATGTTCTACGGAACCATTCTTGTACAGTTGGTGTTGCAAAGTATTTTGCTTTAATCGCTTTATATTTGTCAGGATATTGTTGTAGTGCTTTCATCATTTTAGTTGGGTTACCCATATCATCTGCACTTGCTGTTGGACCAATAATGATTTTAGCAATTTGATCCTTATTACTGGTAATAAGTTCTTTTGTTGTTCTATCTACTAGACCTTTGTATGGACTGATCATTACACTAGGATGACCTTGTACACTACTCATGTTAGCTAAATCAGCCCACATTGCATGAAGTGTACCACCTTTCATTGAAGGATCAGTATAGTCATGTGTATGTAATGGTTGTACTGCTTTAGCATTTTCAACTGCCATCAAATCAACTTGTACAACTTCATCACCTACACCAGTTGGTACGCCAACGTGAACACTAACACCTGTACGTGCGGCAAAAAACCCTTTACTTTTTAAGTAATCTTCTAATTCTTTGCGACTTAATTTTAATTCTTTTGCTGGGAAAGCTGTCATTAGTTCACCTGCATCAATTAATGCATCAATATCTGAACTAACTTCTTTATGTCCTGCACTACCTATAGGGTATAGATTTATACCTTTTGGTAATATCTTTTGTAGATTTGCAACTGCTCTTGGAAAGTTTTCTTTCTTTAGTGCTACTGCATTTGGAACAACATTTCCACCTTCAAGGAGTTTCATTTTAATAACTTACCTTAATATATTGAATAACGCTACCGGTATAGAATGGTAGAATACGTACACGCATCCATACAAAATTACCGATAATATTTTCAAAACTTCGTTCTGTTAATCCCGGACTACCTAAATTAGAAATAACTTTAACTGTGACCCAATCATTACTTCCTGGATCATCTGCTAATGTTGCTTCAACGTAAATTGTACCCCTAAAACTTGTTAAGTCCCAAGTAAGAGTTTGAAGATTTTTATTACCCTGATAATATGAGGCTGCAGGTTTCTTATCACCCGTCACCAATGCATCTTGTCCTGAAGTTTGAGGTAATAAAATAATAGTGGTTGTTTGTGCCATTATGCTCGTTCCACTTCAACAACAATACCATCACCCACTAATTCTTGGGCTACTTGTTCTAATGCTTGCTGGATATCTTGTGTGGCGATCCCGCCCTGAGTGACTTCTGAACCGTTATCTTTAACGATTTTGCTGAACTTGATGACCACTACATCTTCTATAATCTTTGCCATGAAAATACTCCAATTGATAGAGTATTTATCATAGCTAGACAGGAGACGGCTGCTTTTCTAATTTGAATTTACGAGAAATCATATTATTAAAAACTAATGAAAACAACGTTATTACGCTTTCCTCATCATAATCAATAAAATAATGACTGCTACTATATCTATTTCTCCAAGACATCCAACTAGGTTGATTAGTATTAGCCGCAGTTAGCCAAGCCCTAAGTGCAGGACTAGGATTAATTATAGTTGCCGTACCCTTATATCGTTCTATAAAATTACTCAATTGGGTAGTAAATTCCTCAGACACACGTTTAGATTTTAGATACATTCTAAATTTGTGCTTAGGATCTCCTGCAAAGTATTTCACCCCTTCAGGGACACAATCATTAACTTCTGTATAATCAACCTCACATCCTAAATTATCTAATGTTTTTAGAAAATCTAAATCATTGGAAAATATACTTGCTATACTTCCCTCAACACGGATAGTATGAGGATTAATTTTCTTATCATTGTTATTTTTCCAATTAATAAAGTTTATAATAACCTGTTGATTAGCATTTACCCAACGACTATTTTTAGCCATCTTACTAGGAACATCCGCAGGATCTTTGCAGAACCAAGTCACAGTAATCCCAGTACAATATACTCTAGCACGATAACGATATTTGTTATAGTAAAGCCCGTTACGGTTATCTAGGTATTCTATACCATCTGATTTTTTAATTGGTAACTTCAATAATCCCATCTTCACCTACTGTTGCAATTAGTTTCGGTTGTACATCAAATACAATATCGTCATTAATGCCGACATGAGCATTAATTGTAGCATTTTTGATTCGTTCAAACAAGATTTTCTTACTTAAAGGTACTCTGATTAATTCATCAATCTTACGTGCTAATGGACGTGCGCCCATTTTACTATCATAGCCTTTTTCGGCTAGATAATCAACGACTGGTTCTGATAAAGTTAATGTGATATCATGTGTGTCTTTTAATGATTTCTTTAGGTCATCAGTAAATTTAATCACAATCTTCTTAATTGCTAACATATCTAGTTTTGTGAATTTAGTAATTAAATCAATACGATTTCTAAATTCTGGCTTGAAGAATTCTTTCAATGCCTTTTCATCAGATCCTGTACGTTCTTGGCTACCGAAGCCAATCATATTTCGTTCAGCATCAGAACTACCTAGATTACTTGTCATAATCACTATACAGTTTTTAGCATTAACTTCTTTACCGTTAGTACCAGTAACTTTGCCATCATCTAATAGTTGTAAGAAGATATTAAAGATATCCGGATGTGCTTTTTCTACTTCATCAAATAACAAGATAGCATGAGGGTTCTTACTTAAGTCATTGATAAGTTTACCACCACCTAAATTACCTTCACCATATCCTACATATCCGGGAGGGGCACCTAATAATGAACTAACATTAAACTTTTCACTATATTCACTCATATCATATTTGATAAGTGGCATATCTAGGTTCTTACTTAATAATCGTGCTAATTCTGTTTTACCAGTACCAGTTGGACCTAAGAATAAGAAACTTGCCATAGGCTTAGTTAGTGTACCGATACCAGCAAAACTTACATAGATTCGTTCAAGCACTTTATCAACCGCTTCCGATTGTCCATATAGTTTATCCTTAATATTACTTTCTAAATTTTGTATACGGTCATAGTTATCATCTTTGAGTTTGTCTGCAGGTACACCAGCATAACGTTCTACTTGTTCAAAAATCATATCTTTAGTAATATCTACACCTATATTCCCTGCTACACGTTGTTTAGCACAAGCCGCATCTAACAAATCAATAGACTTATCAGGGTTTTTACGGTCATGAATATATCGTGATGCACTTTCTACAGCCGAAACAATTGCCTGCTCTGTAATAGTAACATTATGAAAATCATTAAGTCTAGTACTAAGGCCCTTTAAGATTTTAACAGTACTATCAAATGTAGGCTCATCTACTGACACACGATAGAATCTACGCATCAATGCACGATCCTTCTCAAATGATTCGTAGTACTCTTCCCAAGTTGTACTTGCGATAACTTTCAATGTACCTTTAGTAATAGCAGGTTTAATCATATTAGCAAAATCTACTGCTCCATTACTTGCTGAACCACTACCTTTCATAGTATGTGCTTCATCAACGAATAGAATAGCATTTTTCTTTGTATTAAGTGCATCTAGTACACCTTTTACTTTTTCTTCAAAGTCACCGCGATATTTGCTACCAGCAAGTAAACTACCGATTTCAAGTGAATATACTTGATATCCTTTTAAGAATTCTGGTACTTCGTTATCAAAAATCTTCTGTGTTAATCCCTCAATAATAGCAGTTTTACCTACTCCGGGATCACCTACTAGTAGTACGTTTGATTTGAATTTCTTAGCCAATACATTAATAATATCTTCTACTTCATGCTCACGACCAATCATTGGTTCTAGTTTATTATTCTCGGCCAGTTTTGTTAAATTGATAGTATATTCTTCAAGTATTTCATTAGCCTGACTGTCAGTGAGTTTTGAAGTAGATTCTGAGTTCTTATAACTCTTTTGCCAATAATGTACAAATTCTTGTTTAGTTACACCATATTTTAATAAAAAGTAATGTGCATGACTATTGGCTTCACTACTGATACTTAGATACAAATCAATAGTTGTAACCATTTTACGACCAGTAAACAAAACTTGTGTTACTGAACGATTAATTACACGTTCTAAACTTTGTGTTTTACGTGGTTGAATTTCTTGTCCCTCATCCACACTTGTTTTAATGCTATGTTGACTATCTAAATAGAGTCCAACTTCTTTTGTAAGATTGTCAATATCTATACCAAAATCTACTAAACACTTTCTAAATGGAGCATGTATTACCAATGATAATAGTAGATGTTCAACTGTACAATATTCGTGGCTACGTTCTTTTGCTAAAATTATAGCCTGTTCAATAATTGTTTCAATTTCTGGTGATTGCACTATAATTTCCTTTATTTAAATTGTTTGATAGCATCAATAATGCGTGTATCTATTATATCACTAATCACGGGTTTTAGTAAAATGATTTGGTCTCCGTACCCATTATGAACTGGCATACCCTCACCCGCGAGCCTTAACTTGCTTCCGGGTTGTGTTTTTTCTGGAACTTTAACATCTAAGTCTTTACCCGATAGTGTAGTGAATTTAAATGTAGTACCGATGATTAAATCTAAAATATCTATCTCCCGTGTTGAATATAGATGTACACCATCACGTTCATATTTACCGTGTGGGTGAATTCTAAATTCTACTAATAGAATGCTATTAGGTATAATATTTTCATAGCGTAAGTTGCTACCGTTTTCAACTCCTCTTGGTATTTGAACCTTAATAGTTTGAGTTCCGGTAGGTCCTTGCATTTGCATAACCTGCTCACCACCGTTGTATGCTTGTTCTAATGTTATCCAAACTGTTGTACGATAGCTAGGTTGTTGTCTGAATCCTCGTTGTCCACCGAATACGTGTCCAAAGATATCACCCATATCAAAACCATTCATATGAAATTCAAATCCTCCGGGGAATCCTTGATGGAATCCACCTTGCATTCCTCCGAACGGATTTGGATTATCGTATTGTTGTTTCTTTTGTGGGTCGCTTAGTGTTTCATAAGCCTGTTGAATTTGTTGGAACTGTGCAGTATCACCACCCTTGTCCGGGTGATGAATTCCTGCTAATCTGCGATATGCTTTTTTAATATCATCGGGGGAAGCGTTCCTAGCCACACCCAATGTTTGATAATGGTCACTCATAGTATTGATTATAACACAGTTAGTGTGTTAAGTCAATATTTATGAAGCTACGCCGGCAACCTTTTCTTTTGTACGACCGTATGCGGCGATACCTAGAACAGCACCCATTGCAATGTGGTATAATCCAGCGCCTTGCAATGTTAATGGTTGCCATTGACTTGTTACTGTACCATGACTTAATGCTTGTAGTAATGACCACAATACAGGGAAGATAACAAAGTCACATGTACATGTTAACATATAAATCCAACCCATCATTGGGCGCATTTTCTTGTTGATCCAATCTGTTGCACCTTGATCCAATGCTACTGTAGATTGTCCACCTTCGCTCATAGCACCTCCACCGCTCTTTAGGGTGTCTGCTGGGTTGTGTTGTGACATTGTTGTTCCTCCTGATACTGGCGAACTTGTTCCGAAACCGCCAGGTGTTGTAGTGCTTGGTGTTGATGCACCAAAGCCACCGGTTGAGCCGAAGCCTCCTGCTGTAGGTGCGCCAAATGCTGTTGAGCCATTTGATGTTGTTGCATTACCGAATCCTCCTGATGAAGTTGTACTACCTGTTCCGAATGCACTACCAGTTGGGAATGCACTAACTGCCGGGTCACTAGCTAATGCTTCGTGGTGATCATCATCCGTAGCGATTGGATTTTCTGATCCTGCTTTTTTTGCTAATAATGTTGCCATTTTATAATCCTGCCTTTGCAATAAAATCTTTTAATATAGAATCATGTGATTCTGAGAATATTTTTCTAGGTTCAAGTCCTGCACGATTACGCATTTCATTTAAATCTGATTCATTCTCAATACGATATTGATGTGGACTTAAAATAATTGCACCCTTTAATGTATCAATCTCAGGTGAATATTCATTACCATCAATTATAATTTTCCATTTTTCTAATGGAATATTAGTTAATGTAAATAAATCTTCAATTATTTCAACTATTCTTTCGGGTACTTTTGTTCTGCGATTCATTTCAACAAATACAAGATATTTACCTTTTGTAACTTGACCTTCGCTTACTTCACTATCAAGTACCCAATCATAGCCACGTTCAAACCAATCAGTTAAATCTTCACTGGCTTGTTGTCCTTTTACAGTAAATGCCATGGTGACTATTTCATCGTCATCACCCATAGTTGCTTTATATTCGTCTATTGAGATAGTAGGATCTATTTGTCCTTCTAAGTCATTGTAATCAAAACCTTCAGTTAGGATGTTTCTCATTTACATTCCTCCCATACCGCCTGTCGCCATTCCTGGTGGACCGGGTGGGCCTCCCAGTGGGGCTTGTCCATCGGGTTGAATACCCTGTTGACGTTCTTCAGTTTCGTTACTTTCCTGATCTAAATTATCTTCATATGCTGAATCTAATTCTTCTAAGTTAATTGTTTGTCCGGCTAAATCAATACTACCTTCACGTATATCATTCATTAATTCTTTAGGCATTTGAATGAATACTAACCAAACTTCACGTTCAACCATCTTGGGATAGTGAGTTCCTGGCTTAAAGTCATCAGCATTTTCTACTTTTACAGGGACTTTAATCTTAGTCTTTTTAAATTTAACGTTACAACCCACACTTAATAAACGTTTAGCACCCATTGGGTTGGGCATTAGTTTTAATGGGTACATAAAGATACAACTAACGTCATATCGTCTGATATTAGGGCCGGAAACAATTTCTCCGATTTCCCAATTACGATATGCGTATAGGTCGGCTTCATCTAGTACACGTTCAAAATCTAATAGTGTACTCATTGTTCCATCGCTGGAATAGACATTCTTAATGGTATCAATGATACCAGGATAGTCTATGCTGTCAAAAAAATCATCTACAGTGGCTTTGCTCATAGTTTAGTATTTATCATTTAAACTTCTAATAGATGATTTAAGAAAAATCAGGGATTAGCCTAATATTTATCAATAAACTCTGCATAAAAACTGTGCTATTTACATAGTACCTATATCACTTAAATATCATTGAGTTTTATGAGAACTCGGGCTCGACATAAGGAGAATACTTTGAGCAAACGCAAAACAGGGGCTTTACGCCAACAAGAACAAGACACACGATACTCACACAGTAAAAAACATGATTCTCACACATATTACACACAGGAAAATAAAACAATCAACTTTGACCAAGCACGAATAAAGTTAGATAGAAGACCTATACAACTAGTGCCCAAGTCGGTCAACCAAGAAAAATACATCCTAGCACTACTTGACGAACACACAGATATTGTTGTCGTTGGTGGACCTGCAGGAACGGGAAAAACTTATCTTGCTATGCTAGCGGCTATTAAAGCCCTAAAAGCCGGTGATGTTGACCGTATTATTCTTAGTAGACCTGCTGTAGGTGTTGAAGATGAAAAACACGGATTCTTGCCCGGAGACCTAAATCAAAAAATGGAACCTTGGACAAGACCGTTGCTTGATGTATTAAGAGAATATTATACGGTACGGGAAATCGCCCACATGCTAGAAGAACAAATAGTGGAAATTGCACCCCTAGCATTCTGTCGAGGACGAAACTTTAAAAATAGCTATATCGTATTAGATGAGGCTCAAAATGCAACACCTGGTCAACTCAAAATGATTATGACTAGAATCGGCGTTGGTAGTAAGATTGTAATTACTGGCGACATTGAACAAGCCGATAGAAAATCAGCCGACAATGGGCTACTAGACTTACAAAATAGATTGAGGAAGGGGGTGATTCCAGGGTTGCAATTGTGTAACTTTGAACTGAAAGATGTTCAACGACACAAAATAATTGAGCATGTACTTAACTTGTACAGTTAAAAAAAGGGGCTAGATGCCCCTTTTTTATTGTTCTGCTTCTCGCTCTAAACGTTCAATGATTGCTGGATAAATTTTACTATAATAATCTTTAAGTTGATCAAAACTATTGTTAATAACTCTACCCTCAATTAAACACTTCTCAACTTTTTTCTCTTTAAAATCAACAATTACATTACACATTTGAATGTCTTTGTCTCGTACTCGCATAGCCACTTCAACTTGTTCATCAATCTGACCATTTGGTTTTCTAATAAATGTTACTAATAAATATCTCATATTCTTCCTTAACTTGTTAATTCAACTAAAGTTGCCGCTAGATTAATTTCAGGGATTCCAACTAAACTTAAATTCGCTAAACCATTACGAATAACGACAATACTAGCATCACGCTTTTCATTAGTACTACCCCATAACTCTAAATTGTTATACATCCAACGATATAAATCTTCTAATCGTGTAGGATACAAACCAAGATATTGCATTAATTGTTGACGACCTTCAATAATCTTACCTTGTTTAAAATATTGTGTAGCGGTAACTAATAACTCATCTTCACTATTACCATGACTTACTGATGATAATAACTTGCCAGTACTACTATTTACTTGAACTTGATTTAGACATTTACGTAAGTCAGGATAAGTTGCTGAAACATAACTATCCAATGTCTCTAATTCAAAATCAACGTTCTCTGTTACTAGAACCATTGCCACACGTGCTGTAAACTCTGTCTTATCTGTTTTGCTAATATGAAATTCATGGCAACGACTCTTAAGTGCTGGAATAACTCTATGTTGATAATTACATGTTAATATATAGCGAACAGTCTGATGATATGCTTCCATATCATTTCGTAGTGCTGCCTGGGCATTAGGCGATAGATAATCTGCCTCATCTAACAATAATATTTTGAATTTGCCAAAAGGCATCGTTGACACAAAACCATTGATTTTATCTCTAACATTCTCAATACCGTTTTCACGACTAGCATTGATTTCCATTACATCATATTCTTCTACTCCTAACGATGCAATTAATACTTTAGCAAGGGTAGTTTTACCTGTACCCGGATCACCACTTAATAATAAGTGTGGGATACTTTCTTCACGTATCCAGCCCTCAACTTGTTCTTTTTGTCTGTCATCTACAAACACATAGTCTTCTACGTTTTGCGGACGATACTTCTCTACCCAAAGATTATTTTTCATTTACGATCACCAAATAAGTTTAAAAGACTTAAGAATATATTAACAAAATCTAGGTATAATGTCAATGCCCCCACTACCTCTTGTGTAGCCAAATTATCATCTTGTATCATAAGCATTTCACGTATTTGTTGTGTATCGTATGCTGTTAGACCCAAAAAGATAATAATAGCCAATGCACTAATTATCATTTGCATGATTGTACTACCAATAAAAATATTGACAATACTAGCAATACAAATTGCAATTAATCCAATAAACATAAATTGTCCAAGGCTTTCTAGGCTACGTTTAGTAAAGTATCCATATAAACTCATAGTACCAAATAATATTGCCGCTCCCATAAACGCAGATACGATACTACCCATTGTAAACATTACAAATATAGTAGCAAAACTTAATCCCATTAATGCGGCAAAGCCATGTAACATTAATACTGCTGTCTCTCTAGGTGGATTAGAATTGATAGCAACAGTAATTACCATAACTGCTACTAATGGTGCAAATATTACAATCCACTTCATTACACCAGTAAAAAAGAATTGTAGCAACTCTGGACTTGTACCAATAAAGTAACTTACAATCATACTGGTTAATACTGCTAATGACATGTGCTTATACACGTTTGCCATACTTGAATTAATCTCTTCCGCAGTGCGGTAAGGTGCGTATATACTGTCTAAAATCATTTTATTTCCTCAACATTTCATAAGTGATAATATGTGCAATACCTTGACCCAAGTCTTGATCGGCTGTAATGATGTGAAGTCTTGTTTCACTTTCATCACGTTTGTTATCATAAAAATTATATTCTAAGATGTGACCACCATTAGCCTGATATACTGTAAAGTTCATACCACGTGTCTCAAAACTTCTTCCAGAAACTGGAGCACAACCTCTGCTACGCTTCGGAGAAACAGTCAGCATACTATCTTCTGGATCGTCACTTAATATCCAATTACGTAATTTATTTTTTAACCAACTCATATTATACCTTATCACTCATTGTTAAATCATTAACGGGTTCGTCTGATATCAGTAGTATATCATTAGGATCAACTCTACGCAACGTGTGTTTTCCCGTTTCGTCTTCTACATCAATACCTCTTGTCCAACGACCATGACTAATACAAATCCATGTTCCCACTTTGATATCATCGTCATCAAATTCAGAGCCTAATGCATATACTTGTGCCCAACGTGGTCTAATACCTGTACTTTTCATATCATCATTTGGGATAATGATTCCTGCATGTGTAATACGTTCATCAAATGTCATCTCACTAACAATGATATGTTTACCTATTGGTTTAAAGTTATCCTTAGAAAACTTATGTGGTTCAAACGCTAACTTCATTTAACAATATCCTCATCGTCATCTTCAAACATCTGTTCTTCTTTAGTCAATTGTGACTTATCTACTACTGGTTTTGGTACATTTGGTGTAACTGTTTTATTATATGAATTAGTAACACGTTTATTACCTTCTTTGATAATCCTATTATTACTATCTACAATATCTCCACGTGCGTTAACATTCATATTACCCACAGCACGTACCTTTTCGTTACGTGAAACCATTGCGGCCATATCAACTTGCTTACCCATTGCGCTTCTATAAACTGCCATAACACTCTCCTTATTTTAAAAACTCGTCAATAGACAAGTCATAGTGTAAACTATTTATCCTATGTATACCTATCAAATACAATACATAACTGGATACGCTACTTCCCCTACCCACTCCCCATACTACATTATTTTTACGCATTGTATCTACTAGATACTTACAATAACATAATAACGGGAATAATCCATATTCTTGGAATTTAATTAACTCTTCACCCACACGTTGTAATTCGTGGTCTTGTTTACATTGATCCAATACCCATTTAGCAATATCAAAGTTGATATACTCGTCGGGCATATACCAATTATCTTGTGAAATCTTATCAAACTCATCTACTGGGATAGATGATTCCTGATACTTAATAAGTTCTGGTATACGATTCAACTCTAATAGTTCATCAAAGCCAATGACATTATCAACTAAAACATTCTTTAATGTACGATCCGGGTCTATTAGATATAACTCACATATATCGGACTCAGTTAATATTTGTCTATCGTAATTATCGGATTTCATGCACAATGATAACACAAATTAGATGTATTGTCAACTGTTATTTTTCCGTTTTATCAAATGATGCAAATACTATTTCAGCAGTAGGTCCGGAAGTTTCGGTAAAAATACTATTTTCTCCCCAATCCAAATATATGTCTGTCCATTCATTTTTTTGTTTACTAAGTTTAACAATCTTTTTATTTTTGGGACGATGATTATTAATTTTAGTTGAACTATCACTCCACCAACTATTGATTGCAAACGGACCCACTGTTTCTTCTATGCTATGTAAACAACTTACTCCATCACTCATACGACTTTCAATTGAGATATCAGTAATAACTAATCTTCCTTCAGTAATGGCATTGAGTTTAAGCATTAACATAATTCCAACAACCTGATCGTAGGGTTGTTCTGGAATTGTACAGACTTTAAGTCCGGCATCTAAATATTTTTCAATTACATCCTGTTCGTTTTCATATACTATTACGGCATGTTCCAAACATTCATGTAGATAATATTTGATACGTTCTAATGCAATATTTTGTTCAGTTATTGATTCGGATTCAACATTAAACTCAACATCAATTGAGTAGCTATTCATATAGAATGAGCCAGTAAAGTAGACTCCTGCTTGAAATTCAAAATTTCTAAATATACGTGCTGTCATTTGCTTTTGGTTACCTGTATTTTGTTATCTAAGTTTTGCTTTTTATACATAGCATCCATTCGGCTATTATACTCTGTCCGATAACTATCCAAAGCCATTTGGAGTTGCTGAATCATTGCATGATTCAGTGTTTTATAAGCAAAGTTGAGTTTGGTGTTAAGATTTTGGATAGTGTCCTGTAGGTCTTCCAAATTCTTTCCTGAGAGATCGTTTATGAACGGATGTTGCATAAACTTATTTAGATAGTAATTATCTTACCAAAAAATTAAATTACATACCGGTTAGTGCAACGCTAGTCCAGATATGTGTAGTGCCGTCGTAGTTTCCGGTGCAGATGTATAAGTACGTTCCATCTGTACATATAGCACCAGCAGTATCACCTCGTATACCGATAGCACTTGGCACACGTAATTCTATTCTACTTGATACTTGATTACGATTGACTGGTTCAACATCAATTGTAGTGCCACAATCGGTTGTACTAAAATTCAATTGTAATTCTGTAACACCCTGTGGTACAGTAACATAGTTCGTAACAGTTGTGCTTGGCGCTGGGTTAGCGTTTGAAGAATAATTTTCTAATATTCGTACACTAGATTTCATTCCACTTACGATTTCTGTATTTGCATTATAAGTTGATACAGGTAGACTAATAAGAGCTTGAGCATTAGATACAGTTAAATTTAACTGAACACTACTACGTGTTCCACTAGGTGCCCATCCACCGAAATTAATTGTACTATTTTCTGCTACAGTACCATACTGTACATCACCTTTAGATACATCTATGGTAGCTGAACCAGCAATATCACCTGCACTAATAGCCCAAGTTGATGAACGAAAACCCTTAGTTTGTACGTTACTAATTACTCCCCCGCTCATATTATTATCAAGTGTAGTATCATTTAATGCTGACTTGACTAAAACTTTAGATTGTAGGTCAGTTATCTCTGTCTTAGCAGTAGATAAATTATTTTTGATACTAGTAAAGTTATCTCTAAAACCCTGTGTACTATTGTTAATACCTGGTGTAGGGTAAGTTATATCAATTCCGTTTGTGTTAATGTTGCTCATATTTGTATTCCATGTTACTTATTTATTAGTTAGGATTAGCCACTAGAATTGTTTTTCTAGGGAATATCACTACCATATCATGTTCATCTATTGGGTCAGGCTGTGGACTAGCACTAGGAAGTTCATTCCATACAGGTATCTGTAATAGTCTATTCCAATTATATGTAGCACTCTTGTCCACAATATATCTGTCAATTTCAAAATCAATTTCATTAAACGTATGTGGCCAATTACTATTGATATTTGATTTTACTGTTTCTGAATAATTTGGTAAAGTGTAACATATTACCCATGCTTCAATGAAGCCCAATGTGTTTCCATTACGTTGTTGACTTGTCATCCATTTAGGTAATAAGAGATTATCTGTGGTTTGTTCAATATTATTAACAAGTTCAGTTCGCATATCAGGAATACTTCCTGGATACACATACGGTTTTACTCCGTTGTTTATTGCTTCAGGCCACAAGAATCGTAGTGGGGGAGTTTTACCTTTACTATTTACTAGATTATCTATTACTTCACTGTATACAACTTCGTAAATAATATTATTATTATCATCTCTAGCAACTGCTGTTTGTAATTCTCCTAATATAACACTTCTATAATAATGATTCTCTTGTATTGCCGCTAGATACTCAGTTAAATTAGTGGGTGTCATTCCAGTAGCATGTAAAACTTTAATATCAGAAGCCTTACCAAAAAACAAATCATCTGGTCTATATAAATAGTCCGAAGGTATCAATGTCTCATCTGTAAGTAAAGAATTAATAACTTGTCTGCTTTGTAAGTTAGGAGTAGCCTTAAAATAAACTGTTTCTAACGGGTCTTTAAAGTATTGCTTAACTGTTAATTTAAATTCACGTGTACTTTTTAATACTGGAAATTGGTCACTGTATACTAGTATAGTAAAATAGAAATCAGTTTCATCATTTTCCTGTAATACAGTAGTTGATGGTTGAAATGCAACCCTACCTACTAAATTTCCAGATTCTGTTAGTTCTAAATTAGGTGGAAGTTTTCCTGTTTTAAAACTATATACTAGATGTTTACTTGATGTTGCTTCAATTTGTAAATCACTAATTGTACCGTTATAAATAACTCCCATATCAACAGGTGTTATCCAAGTTATATCTTCTTCAAGTTCATTTGTAATTGTTAAAGAGTAAACTTCAGTAGATGATTCTATACTAGGGTTGTCTAACTTCCCGACACTTACTTCAATTTCATATGTATTAATACCCATAGTATTCATTATGGGGGTGCCTGTGATCCATCCTGTATATATATCACCAATTAATCCAGGTGGTAAACTACCAAAAGTATATACGATTGAGTTACCATCAAAATCAAATCCTAAGAATTTAAATGTGTAAAATTCATTTGCTCTAGTTGTAGGTAAAATCTTAGAAGAATCAACATAATAATCATAATAAGGATCATTGGGTTGGATTGGGTAACCTAGTGCCTTAGTATTTAATAATACCGGAACTCTTGTATTAGGTGGCTTATATAGATTTTGATTTGCGATAGTAATTGAATACTGTTTTGCATCGTTTCCTAATTCACTTGAAAGTTGTATTGTAAAATCATATGTAATTATAGTAGGTGAATCATCTGCTAATAAGGGTTTATTAGGATAGCCTATAATTTTACCGTCATTCGTTAGTTGTAATCCAGGTGGTAATTCACCATTCGCTATACTAAAGTGGACTATATTACTTGTTATAGGATTAGTATATGTAAATTGATATGATACATACAAACTATCTCTTACATCTAATATTGAACCGGGTAATGTTGTAATTAGTGGAATGCTACCTACTAATATTGTTATATTAAAAGTTTTATCTCGTAAGTTTTTAAATTGATCTTGTGCCCTTACGGTAAATGTATAATTAGTTTCTTCAGTAATATTAGCAAGTGTTCCTGTTAGTAATCCATCACTAGTAATTTGAATTGGATCTGCCTTAGTACCCACAGGTAAACTACCGCTAAGTAGTTTATATTGTATAATACTTGCTAGATCAGATGAGGTTGAATTAAATTGAAGGCTTAATGTTGTAGTTGCATTATATGTACCCAACCCATCTGCTGTTTGCCATTCAATAATAGCTACTGGATTAGTCATATTAGCCGTGATGCTCTAACAAATCTAATGCTAGATGATAGTGATGTTGTCTATCTTCTAAACCAATTGTACCACCGTTAATACGTTTAGTTAATGTAACAAAGTCATCTTTATCGCAATAACTATTTAAGTTATTGTTATCCCAGAACCAACCTGCACTAGATACAGCACCAGCAGGAGTCTCTAAGTATGCTACAGTTTCATCAATACTGATACCCAAGTCTTCTGCAAATTTTGTATAATTAGCACGTCCGGTTAATTGAATTAATCCACGACCACAAAATCTATATCCATCGCCTGATGCTTCATCACCGTTAGACATACGATTAGCATATACACGATTAGCTATTTTTTCTGGCTTACGTTCATATTGCTTTGCTAAATCTTCTGTAGGGAAATACTTTTTAAATGTGCCCATTAATCCTTTTGCAGAGTAATTTAAATTTTCTTTTACAAAATTAAATCCACCGGACTCATGTGCAGTTTGTGCTACGAATGCAGCCGCACGATGCATATTATCGTACATATCATAGTATTGTGCAACTTCGTGTAACGGACCTGCATATACTTCTAATACTGATACCTTTGTCTTTGGACATAATTTTTGTAAAATTTCTAACGTAATCATAGTTGCTCCTTTAAGCGTAAATTGATGTTAATGCATACCATTGAGTTGGTGCTGTTGCGATAAGTTGAAGTCTGCCGCCTGTACCGACAGTGAATGGTCCATTGATAGATAAACTTTCAATAGTTCCACCAGTTGCAGGGTAAATTTTAATATTAGCACTTGCATTATTAATAATAGTTATTGACATACCTGCAGTAGCAGATGGTAGTTTTATACCATCTGCTGTTGATGCAGTTGCACTAGTGACCACATTAATTTGTTTAGTTAATGTAGTAGCCGTACCTTGAGTTGCTCCTGCGGCAGCAACACTATTATTAACACTATGTACAAAATAACTTGTAGTAGAAATATTATCGGTAGAGCTAATGCTACTAGCATTAAATATTCCGCCCACACTTAATGATGATAGTGTACCGATACTTGTTAAATTAGCCGCAGTAGTAATATTTGGTTGATTACCGGTAGTGAGTGTACCTGCTGTAGTTGCGGCTGTCGCACTAGCAACAGTACCAACAATACTTGCACCAGATACATTAGTAATTAATGAACCATCACCGTTAAAGAAGTTAGCAGTAAATGTATTTCCTGTAATAGTATTTGAAGTTAATGTACCGGATACACTCAACCCAGTTAATGTTCCTACACTGGTAACATTGGGTTGTGCGGCTGTCGTAATTACACCAGTAAAGTAATTTGCGGCAACTAGATTACCACCTGTAATTCCACCTGTACCAGCCATTGATAGATTAATAATAGTACCTAGACTAGTTACATTAGGTTGTGAGGCTGTAGTAATCACACCGGTGAAGTAATTCGCAGTTACAGCATTGCCTAATGCGGCATTTGTTGCAGTTAATGTTCCGCTGATAGTTGCATTCTGTGTTACTGTTAATGATCCGGGTGTTTCAATATTACCCATATTAGCAGTACCGGTTACACTTAGTATACCACTTGCAATAAGATTAGCACTATCAATATTACCCGATACTGATATTACATTACCAGTAATTTTATTAATAGCAGTAATATTTCCTAAACTAGCATTACCGGTAACAGTGAGTATACCGTTAGTTGTTATATTACCACCTGACACATTACCTGTTGCAGAAATAATACCAATTGTTACTACGTTACCTGCCTCAACATTACCTGATGCAATTAATTTTGATGTTCCTATATTACCTACACTTGCATTACCCGTAACAGCAAGTGAAGCACCTGCAACTGATCCTGAACTAGTCAGATTACCACCGCTCATGTTACCAGCAATACTTAATAAATTATCATTTGCGTTATAAGTTACTGTTGATATAGCATTGGTATTACCGGCATCATTGAATAATAACTGTGTACTAGATCCTGGAGCAGTTGTTACACCACCTGCAGGTGTTACTACATTACCTATAATAGTAGGGGCACTAAACACTCCAGTAACTGCCATATTGGCTGCTGACACATTACCAGTCAATGACAAGTTACCACTAGAAATATTTCCTGTTACTGATAATCCATCTAATATACCAACTGTTGTAATATTAGGTTGAGATGGTGAAGTTAATGTTCCTGAGACATAAGTAGCTGTTACAGCTCCTGCGTTGACATTACCGGTAACTAATACACTAGGCATTTGAACTGTATTACCAGTAGTTGTAATTTTAGCTGTACCGATGGTTAATGAGTTTCCACTTAAATATAAATCTCGCCATCTACGTGAGTCACTACCCAAGTCTAATGTAATATCACTAGAAGGTATTAATGCAGTTGTTACGTAATTACCCACTGCTAAATTACTTGTTGTTGTTATACCTGTAAAGTTCGCATTTCCAGTTGATATATTTGGTGCTAGTGTTATAGTAAACGGAGTATTATAATTAGTTATTGTTGCTGTATTAGATGTAGGAGTTGATGTAGTACCCACATATAAACCATTACCAGTAGTAATAGTAATACTTGATATTCTTGCTACAAGTGTAATATTACCTGTATTTCTATTTTGTGTTAAGCCTGCTCCAACGTCAACGCTTGTAACACCGGTTGACAAAACGGTTGAATATAAATCTGTAAAATTATCCTGTACTTTAGCAAATGCCGCCCTTATAGGATCTGCTGCCGGGTCATTTGGAAATGCGCCGAAATCAATATTTTGTTGTGCCATAGTTATCTCACCTTATTTAATATTTATCTTTTAACAAGATCAATAATATCCAAAAAAATAGCCCACCGAAGCAGGCTATTATAAATCACGGTTTTTTATTTTATACCGCTTAATTTCTTCCAATCTGTTAACAAGTTAGTAGAATCATTCATTAACTTTGTTTCCATTGTGACTTTTGTTGGATTTCCAACAGCCTGACTTTGTTTCATCTTATGTAAGTCATTACCCATTGACAATAATGCCTTAAGTTTCATCAATTCTGTATCTGCCATAGCATCGCCACCTGCATCATTTGAGAAACCCTCTTCAACTTGTTCTTCACAAGTATGACCCTCATACATCATTCCACCGCATTCATTGCATGTTTCGTGGTCATGACCTTCACGGACTTTTTCCATGTCGCCGTCGCCATCTAAGTCAGCTTCTTGTTTACCTGCGGCACGTGCTTTAGCTAGATTGCCAGTAAACTTGTTACCTTCAGCAGTTTCTTCGTAACCTTCATCTACTTCATCTTCTTCACTAGAATCTTGTTCTTCGTCACTAGTAACTTCTTCATCAGAATCAGTATCGGCTGAAGTCATTTCTTCTTCATCACCTTCTTCATCTTCATAATCAGAAGTTGCGGCTGGTTGTTCTTGTGAACTAATACCAGTCATCTTTTTAATCAATGCCATCATATCATCACCGTCACCAACTACGTTAGGACTTGTTTCTGGTGCTGTACCTGTACCACTTGGTTCTTCTTCACCTTGTGACACAACACCATAGCCTGTTGGGGCTTGTTGTTCTTGTCCACCGAACACACCTAAACCTGAGTTTCTTAAGATACTCATTAGTTCACTTGCATCACCTTCAGTAGCATTAATGCTTACTGAATCAGGAGCTCCTTGTTGACCAGTACTTGTTGATACTGTGATACCTTCGGTTAATAAACCGTTTAACTGGCTTTCCCAGCTTTCTAATTGTACGTCTTTCATATCGTTACCTTCAAATGTTGATTGTTTACCGGTGCCTTTAATAAAATCAAATGCTTTGCGACCCATACCAGATAATTCTTGTGTGCCGCGCTCAATTGGATCAACACTCCATTTAGTTTTCGGTGTTGAGCCTGGGGCAGGAGTTGCTACAAATTTACTTGGAGCACTATCCATACCGTGTGTCGTATGTAAGTCTTTGCTTGGGTGAGGAATTAAATCACCTTCTTCCAAACTTTCATCATAATTAGTAAAGCCAAAATGCTCTAAAGCCGCATCACGCATCTGGTCTTTATAAGAACCTGCCATGCCTTTAAATCTACCATGTGCTAGTGTCTTATTAATTACCGATGCTGCCAATGCTTTATCTTTTAACTCTACAGCTGGCTTGATGTTATAACCTTTTGGTCCTAATTCTAATTCATCAAAGAACTTAATCATTTGTTCTTTTTGACTTTCAGTTAATTGCATACTCTCTGATACTTTCTTTTTACTACGTAATGCCGCAAAGTCAGCTTTAGTTAATTTACCTTTTGGTGGTGCAACATCTAATTTATCTTGCTTACCAGGTAAACCTTCAGCCATTTCTTGCTCGTCTGGATTCAATGTCATCTCACCTTTGCCAATTGATTGCTTAATCTGTGCAGCCAATTGTGGGTTTGTAACTGTACCTAATGTCTTATTACCTTGTTGAATTACTTGTGTGTTAGTTTGACTTGCTGGCTTGATTGTTACTGGTTGTTGATTAGTCATACCTTCTTCTACATCTTTATTCTTCTTAGCGTGGTATTCATCTTGTGCTTTTTTAAGACGTTCTTTTTCAGCACGTAATCTACGTTGATCTGGATCCATAAAGTCTGGCTCATCGTCATGTCTTCTTGGAATACTTCCACCTGACATTCTTGCTCTACGTGGTGTATCACCAGGACGGTCATAATCAATACCAGGTAAATCGTAAGGACCACCTTCATCTAATTGTTGATTTGCTTCTGCTTCTTCAATATATTCTTTTAAACTATGTTTCTTAGTTGTTTTACCGATTTCTTTCTTTGGCTTTTCTCCACCACCAAAGACACCATGCAAGGATTTTGTATCGTATGATTTCACTTCACCTGAATCATCACTACCCTTTTTAGGACGACCACGACCTTTCTTAGGTGCATCTTTCTTTTCACCGGCTTCTTTATCTACTTTACCGATTTTATGTCCATACTGGTCACGTACATCTTCTTTACCATGACTGGTGCCATAAGTACCTTTATGTACTTTACTATCTTCAGAGATAGTATCCATTGATTGTAATAGGGTTTTAAAATCCATTTTATTAATCCTTACTTCTTATCTAATTTAATTTCAATTCTATCTAACGCTTTTTGTAAATCATTTACTTTGTCTGCCATATCAATGACTTTTTGTTGAGTCACTTGGACTTTGGTATCAACACTTTTTACGTTATCATTCATGGTCATGTAGCCAGTGCCACCGATGCTACATGCACCGATAACAAGCCAAGTTAATTGGCTAGTATTGAAATCTATCATTTTAGTTCGTTGCCTTTCTTGATCCTGTTTCAGGTCTCATTGGACGAGTAACCTTACTCATAGGACTTTGTGTATTAATACCATCTTTGCTCTTATTAGGAGCTGTTGGAGTTTTTTGACCTTCATATGGTATATCAATACTTGGCTTCTTAGGAACTACACGGTCTAGATATTGATTTGCATATTCTTTACTAGCTTCTTTACCATTATCTTCTAACTCTGCTTGAAGTAACAATGGTTGATCTTTCATCTCGTTAGCATAACCTTCAGATTCATCATTGATACTATCATTATAATCTGTAGTCATTACACGAACTCTATTCAGATTACAACCTAATAGTTGTGCTAATTGTTGAATCATCGGCTCAGTCGCAGGATACTTAAATTCTGCTTTGATGATAGTGATAGATTCATTTTCTAAATCAGGGAACCCATATGGATTCTTTTGAATTGGGGTAGTCTTTGGATCATCAATTTGAACAGGGTCAAATTTAGTCAAGTTATACTTGAACTCATCTAAAAACTTTTTATCGCAGTCTCCGGCGATTTTAATTGTATAGCGATAAGTGCGAACACTTTCGGTAAGATAATGACGTAGGCTTCTCATTGTGTTATTCCTATTATAGTATTTATCAATTAGTAGTTTTTTTAGCCAATATCGTTTTAAGTAGTTCGTTGCGGTCAACAAGACTACCTTCACCGATAGGGGTATTCTCTAATTCTTCAGTTTTACTGAGTGACTTTTGATCCAGACTTGCTTTCTTTAATTGCAAATCTATCATCTTTAATTTCTTATTAATCTTCGCTGTTTTAGCTGTAATAGCATGTCCTAGCATACTGCTTGCACTATTGAATATCTCACTAGCAAAACGACTATCTACTTGCATACCTAAGTCCATCAAGTCTTTATAACTACTTGTAGCAAGATTAGCAAGTTCATCCATCTCAGTATCGCTAGCTTCCAAGCCTCTTACTTGTGGTAATGCGTTTTCTATCTTTTCTAAGTTAGAATATGCTTCTTGTGTAACTTCTTGTATTTCTGCATTCTCAATGATTTCTTCATTGACTTTGCTATCATCTTCAGGAAGTTCAAATAGTTCGCTAAGTTTTTTGGTCATACTATTATCCGATAATAGTAGTATTTATTACTTACGTGAACCCTTGTAGAAAAGGTCATCCTCAGTAATTACGCGGAATGTAAATCCTTGTGCTTTGCAATAAGCCATTGCACTAGCCCACTTAGCATGATTGACTGCAACTACTGCACGGTCCCTAGCACTAGCGACTTTACTTTCAATTAGACTTTGTTTTTTAGGTTTAATTTCTACAACTTCTGCTAACTGATGTCCGTGTTTATTTTGATATACAATAAAGAAATCTGGTATATATTTTGATATTTTACCTGTCAATGGATTACGATAAGGAACACTTATGGCCTCACTAGCCCATTTCAATACTGCTTTGTTATTATCACAAAACTGCATGAAAGTGAACTCCCACCCACTACGATATTTAGGTTTATGATTACCTATGTATTTTTCAGGATTTTGTGGTACATATATACCTTGTGCCCAATTTGCCATTATATTACCACGTTACGTTGTACCGTCTGATTGGGTTGAGGTTCTACATTGATTCCGTATAGAGTTGTTTTACTTTTAAGACTATTAAGATAATAAATCATTAAAGCATTAGTTTCTATTTTGTTTTTTCCTTGAATGTATTCAAGCAATGTAAGTGGTTTTTCTTTTGTAATATTAGCGATTCTATAAATCATAGACGTAAAATTTTTAGCAATGTTTTTACTATTGCTAGTTGAATAGAAAAACGAATAGATTATATCATATTCGCCACCGTCTACATATATGTCAAAATTGTAGAATTGGTCAAATATTCTTACTGTTTTATCTAATTGGGATCTTGGTGCGTCAACTGTTTGAGCCATAAATATACCTCACAATATATTTATACTTTTTTGCCAACCGCGTTTTTATAGGCGTTGTTTACAGATGACCTTGCATTTTGTACAGCATCGGCTGCACTAGGGAAGTTGAATGAATTATTTCTATTTGGTGTATTTGCTACACTATTTGTAATACCTGAAATAACTTCACCCTTAGCAATATTAACAATATTTTGTGGGTTTTTAAATGTATTCTTAGCAACTGCGGCTTTTTGTAGTGCACCGACGATGTTACCATTTGCCAAGTCATCTGCCACTCCACCAACAGCATCTGCTAATCCACCTTGACCTAAGATAGTACCATTAGCTCCAGGTCTACTTATAGGACTTCTTACAGTATCATAGTTCTCATTCTTACCGAATCCTTTAACAATGTTATCAGGAGTTCTACCATCAATAGCGCCATCATAATATTTTACTGTTTCGTATTGTAATGACATTTGATGTTCCATGACCCCGTTACTTTGAGAGTAATCATATGTATCATGGCTTAGACTTTCAATCATAGGATTTATTAATCTATACATAACGAAATTATGTTGATTAAATCCGAAAATATTAATTGCTCTAAAGAACGGTGCTTTTGATACACCTAATCCGCTTGCTGTTGCTGTTTGAGGAACGAATGTATCACCGATATAACCCCAATCATTTGTGCCTTGATTGTTTGGATCGTATATATTTCTACGATTAAGGTCTACACCTGCAGTATTAGTTGGTGCTTTAGTACCGTTAATAGCAGTTTGATCCATTTGCAATGAATCTTTAAAATAATATGTATAATACGTATACCATAATTTACGAATCAAATTGCCGTTATCGTCATGGAATGTAATATTAATAGGATCGTATTTGATTTTAGATTGTACAATTCTTTTACGATTGTACTGATTCATTGTTGCTAATTCAAATGTATATTTAGGAAGTTGAACTGTCTTAACAGTTAATCCTATATTACCATCAGCAGGAATAGCTGATGCAGAACTAATTAATTCACGGTTTATGTCAAAATAAACGTGAAAGAGAAATTTAAATTTAGGACTATACTGATAAGCATTAGTCCTAAATGTTTTACTAGCGTGTTGAAAGTCACGCAAGTACGGATTTTCTGTGAAACCCTTTACTGCATCAGTAAGTGTATTCTCAAAAAATCCTGACATGTATTACTGACCGATACCAGTTATAGATGTACCGCCGAATGCACGACCAACGTTTGTACCGATACCAGAACTCAATGGAGATTGAATTGCGTTATCATAACGTACTGTTAATGAAATTGTTACTGGTTCATTTGTACTATAGTTCATAGTATTATAGTTAACCATTTGAATAAAGCAACCATATAATTCCCATGTTTCTAGTACTGTTGGAGTAGCTGTGCCGTTACCACCATCTAATACTTCATAGTTAATTTGGAACTTATAGTCTTGACCTGTAGCCGCACTAGCTTGCTCAACGAAATCCATTTGTTTCTGAATTTGTTGTCCTACTAATCTACTAACGTTGCCACCGGCATCATCACGTAGGTTAATAGTTGTAGTTGTCCACTCATGTTTTCCTGCTAGATACATCTTACTATTGTAAATGTCAATTGGAATTTCTGTAAAACTAACACTCGGTCTTGCAATGTCAATAACTTGTTTTGTCAATTCTTGTGTAGAACCACCTACGCCAAAGTTTAAGAACAATGTTCTGAAACGGAATTGTAATTTCGGCATCAATAGGCCTTGGGAACTCGGTGCGTTGTCAGCTCCTACGGTCATATTGAACAGTGATTGTGAGGCTGTTGCCATATATATATCTCCTTAATATTATTTATCACAAATTATCCCCTGTTACCAGGGGACAATTTTATTACGCTATACCTGCGATCTCTCCTGTATTCAAGATACGTACTGGTACGTAAATGAATTCAGCAGCCTTAACTGGTTCAATAGCAATGTCAACCCACAACTCGTTTCTATCAATGCGAGCTGGTGTATTGTTTGTATCATCACATACAACTAGATAGTCATATAGACCACGTTTAGCAACTAAATCAACAAACAATGACTGAATTACACCTGCAATTTGTTGTCTTGTTAATGCATCATTTGGTTCAAATACGAACGGTCTTGCTGCCACTTGAACACGATAACGAATATATGCAATCAAACGTGCAACGTTAGTTCTATCCAACGCACTTTGACTATCATAACTATTCTTATTACCATAATTCAATAATCCAACACCTGTGAAGTATGTCAATGGATTAATCTGATTTGTATATAATACATCACGGATACTCATACGATTCTTAACTGTGATGAATTCACCTGTTGCTGAATCTAAATAGCCAATGTTTGTAGCATTGTCAATTGTACCACGGCGTGTACCTGCAGCCGCTAACCAAGGATAAGCAACTGTATCATTACGTAAGAATGTGCGTAACATCATATGACTTGCTGGAACAACTACTGAAGCTCCTGTTAAATCACTTGAAATACCACTTGGATAGAATACACCTAAGTAACTATCACGTGTTACCCATCCATCTTCACCTGTTGCAGTAGCACCTGATTTATTAGTCGCCCAATTAGTAATCTCTGTTGCACTGTCAGGTAAACGTAATGGTGTATCACCTACGATGTATGCAGTATTGTTACGGTCATTATTCAATGTAACCATGTCAGGTTGTAGTTCTGGATAGTTAGGAGACGCAATCAAATTAAAGAATGTGTCTTCTTCACGTATACTCATGTTAGTAGCAATAGAAGCCTTAAGTGCTTCAACTACTAAGTTACGTTGTGCTTTACGACCCATATATGGTGAACCGTCTGCTTTCAATCCACTTGCACTTACCCATGTATATGAGTATGCCGGTAAATTAGCAATATCAGTTGGATCAACTGAATTGTATGATCCTGCATTCGGGAAGTTAGCACCAGTAAAGTAGCTTGTTCTAAACTGTTTAACGTTGTAACCTGAACGGCGTGTGTTCCATAATAACATACCTTGTGGATATAGCATTGGATCAGGTACATCTAAATCTACATAATCACTAGTTAACAAACTCACTATAGTTGGAACAGGGTCATTGATTGGATCAATTGCACCACTTGATGACCAACGTGCATCAGCAAATAATACACCATTGTTACTTGTTTGGTCAGCATTATTTATTTGAACCCACTGATCAACTCCGTCAACTAACTGCCAACGACTAATTACTGGATAATTTTCTAAGTCACCTGTGTTAATCCACAAATCACCATATACTAATGCTGTAGTATCAGATTGTGTTGTAGGAGGTGTTGTTGATAAGATTGGTCCTAATGGGTCTGTTGCATTTGCACCAGTAGATGATGGATGACCTGTACTGTCATAGTTTACATTCTTGTAACCGAACCATTCACCGCCCTTATTAACCATAATATCAACTTGTGTTGCTGTGCTATAGAACCATTGAGTTCCATTAGCTGGCATTGTTGCTGGAGCGCCTTCATTAGCAATATAACTTAGTTTTACCCAATTTGATAATAATGTTTCATATAACTTAACACCAGTACCAGAATAGATATCTACATTAGTTACTTGTCCACCGTTTACACCAGTAACAGTTAATACTAAATCATTCGCTGGTGAAGCTGAACCTACACCGAATTGAGTACCCTCAATAGTAATAGTATCTCCTAAATCATATAGTACACCTACAGGGTTTGCGAGAGGTTGAACATGATAAACACCGTTCAACAAATCAACATATGCATTAAATCCTGAACCACCACCTGATGTAGCGTCTTGTATAACTTGAACACCTAACAATTCATAAGGATTATCATCTGTAATATTAATGCTGTCTGACGGGGTTAAACCTAATGCAGCCAATGTACCACCGAATACACCGTCATCGTCTTGGTCAATAATAATTATTTCACCACCCAAAGTGTGTGAAATTTGAATTGTATTATCAGTAGTAATACTACATGTTGTGTATGGGATATTAGCAAGAATCCAATCTTGTACAAATGAATCTAATGTAGTTCCGGTTGTAGTAAATGATTTAACTGTTAGTGTATTTGAGTTGGGAACTGATACACTAACTCCTACTGCACTACCTACTAAAATTTCTGGATCAACTACTGATCCAGTTACTAATGTAGCACCAGTAGCTAAACGTTCACGTAAAATAATCGGGAAATCATCTACACTATATACTGTTTCATATTGTGCTATTACTGTACCAGCTGGAATATTCTTACCACCCGTGCTGTCTAATGATGTATTAGCTTGAGTAGTGTTCTGATATAGACCTACATCAGTACCAATCCAAGAAGCAGATGCTGAATTGTATTTAGATACTACTAAATTAACACCTGATCCTGCTGTACTTGTCTTAATCCAAACTGAACCAGTTGGATGTGGTTCATCTTGACTTGCTGTCCATAATGGCATTTGGGCACTTGTACCATAAAATATTTGAGGTTGATAATATGTAAATCCTGATGTGATACCCAACTGTGTTAATGCAGTACCTGTACCATTTGTGAATGTAATAGATGGATTAGCTAATTCTGATGTTGTGATATAAGATAAATTAACTACTAACTTATCATTAACATTTTCTGCAACGATATATTCTGAACCGATTGCATTAATTAAATCTACAATACCATCAATATTATTATTAGGTGATGCAGGAACAGTAATTAGATAATCGGTAACTGTATCAGTAACACTAATCGTAAATGTATGATCTTCTACTAATGTAGGATTATATCCTGTACCTTGAACTGTATGTATATCGCTAGCCCATGCTGAACTACCTAATGCTACCCACATATTATCTGAAGTCTTATAGAAATATGTGCTTTCGCTAGATGTGTTATTTGACGGAACAACTGCATAATCGCCGATATTACCGATAAGATCCTTTGGAACTCCGCTAGTTAATTGATTTGCATCTACAATTACTCTTGGAACTTTATTAGTAAATTTACCGGTAGATTGATTGAATTCAAATATACCCCATGTACTATTAGTTGTGTCTAACCAGTATGTACCGTCACTTGGTTCTCCGACTGGACGTCCCAATTGACCTACTAAACCTGCTAAATCTATATCTGCACGTAAAATATATGCACGATTTGTAGATCCTAATAAACTATATGCAGATAATAATCCATATTCATTTAATTCATATCCCTGAATACTTGTTCCATCTGTTGTCTTATAGAAGAATGGATTACCAAATAAACTAACTAAGTCACGTTGACTTGTTACTTGATATAATTTGTTTGCATTTGCGGCTGTAGTAGCTGGAGCAACCCCAGTACCTGCCGCATTAATCTTGTTTTGTGCTGTTGCAAGTAGCAACAACGGAACTGATGATGAGGCTGCTGGTAAATATTGACTTTGGTCAATGATTGATACTTCTACGCCTGGTGAAACTAGTGCCATGTTAAATTTCCTTTATGTTATGATTGTGAGGGTTAACGCCCTATCGTACATATATTTAGCGAATATATTAAAAATTAGTCAATTAGCGTACCTTTAAAGGTTTCTAATGCTAAATAAGCATATGAGACCAATATGCAAAGCATGTAATAAAAATCTATGTGCAGTTAACTATAACCGTAATGGCAAAACATACTATAGAAGTATATGTGATGAATGCGGAAGAAAGAAAAATAAACTAGCACCAAGGAAACCCAATTGGCAAAAGAGTGGATATAAGAAAAAAGCCACATGTGATATGTGTGGCTTTAAAAGTTCATTCCCCTCTCAGACAACAGTATTTCATGTTGACGGTAACCTTGAAAATATAGGACTATCTAATTTACGTACAGTATGCTTAAATTGTGTAGAAGTGGTTAAACGTAAGGATGTTACTTGGCGCCGGGGTGACTTAGAGGTTGATTATTGACTCAACTTGTTGATGTAAATCATCAATCGTTTTGTTGTTATCTAAGTAATAATCATACTTCAATCCTACACTACTATATTCGCTGGCGTGAATCTTAAGTTTATCTAATTTAGATTTACTCAATGACCATTTACTATTCCCATTAGGGCCGCGATTATATGCAATTGCCGATTCATACCATTCTGGTCTATCACCTCGCTCTACTCGCATAGTTATACCACCTGCATTCTTAATTGCGGACACTTCATTGCTAAATCTACAATCAGTAATTACAATATTATCTTTGGATTGTCGTAGTTGATTCTCTACACTTGCTACCCAAATATCGTTATGAAAGCCGTTGCGACAAACTTCGGTACCCCATTGTTGTAGTACCCATCTAGGAGTAAGTTCAGGTATATTCAATCGTTCACTCCACCACGGATCTACTTGTTCACGCCATTCTCTACTAGATTTAGTAGTGCCCTCAAGCATGTCACGATTCCAACCAAAGACTGCGGCACATGCATCCTTAAGTGTTCCTGCAAAACTAATTCGTTTAAATCCATGAAATGTAGTTAAGTAATTTGCGACTGTATCTTTGCCGCTACCTATAAATCCTGTAACACCTATAATCATATGAAAAAGCCCTCGTAATACTTATTATATTACAAGGGCGTGACAATAAAAACTGTTTAGGTTATATTAATTTAGAAAGATTTGGGTCAGATAAAATAAATTGTTTTGCTTGTTTAATATCTATTTCACTTACACCTTCCATAGTGTAAACATACCGAGCATCTTCCTCTGATATTGGTACTAGTTTAATACTTTCAATCTTATTGTTAAAGTATAAATTTTTAGGTTGTCCACGATGTAATCCGTCAACGTCTATCCACTCTGTTTGGTCAAATGATTTTACACAACAAATATGAGAAATTTCAGTGGCATAATCCTCTTCAAAATCATCATAATAGTATCCAGTCCAAGCACCTAACGGTAATTTTGTTAGTTGATGTAGTGCCATAGCAAATGCATCACACATTCCAGCCCTATATATTGATTTAGAATCAGATTCATTAACTTGTTTTGGTCTAGACAATATAAATCTTAATCCCATTTCTGGATTATAGTCTTGTTCTAAATCCCAATTAGGTATTAAACGCTTAACCATTTTCGTGTATAATGCTATGCGACTGTTTTCTTTTGCGTCAAATACAATTTTTTGTACATTATCACCATAGACTTGTAAAAATTCACGAAATATGTCTACTACAATTGACATTACTTCTGCCGAATTACCTGTGCCTGTTGTACCAAATAGTGATAATTTTTCAGGATCAAACAAGTCTCTAATTAAACGAAATTGTATTTCCCATGTTTCTGGTTTATCATCTAGATGATGACTAAAGGCCTGCCATACATAGTTTCTTTTACCTACAGTAAAATTTGCAACTGCCTCATCCTGAGACTGGCGGTTCCACTTCCAATTTTGATTCCCGGGACGGAATAGTTCAGTAATGAACTCATTGGATCTCATTAGCCAATAATCCAAGTTAATGGTTGTGAGTGGTCAATATATTTCTTCAAATCTTCTAATAGTTGAGTTTGCTGTGCTAACCCCTCAGACTTAAGTGCAGTACCATTCAATGTAGTGCCACCACCAGGACCTGCAATTGTACCAAACTTCTCACGTGCTTCACCTATAATCATTTTTACAGTAGCCAATGTAAAGTCACCAATCCATATACCTGAACCAGGGTCTTGTAATAGTTCTGCTTCAGGTCTTGATAAGTCAGCCCAAATCAATATTTGTTCACCTGACGCTTTGGGATCACGTACTATCTTTAATTCTTTTGTTACAGGATTAAATGTATAGATTACATAACCACCGAACATACGTGCGGCTAATTCAATATATTGTGAATAAAAATCATATGTTGCTAAACCACCTGCATAATTGTAATTAAGCAAATATGTATTAAGAATAGCACTACTGAAGGGGTCAAAACTTGTTGATGCTGGTCCAGTTTCTAAACCAATTGTTCTACGAAATAATTGTCTAACATTAATAAATTCGTCCGGTAATATATAAGAATTTTGATTCTTGTTGACTGTAAGTAATGTGTAAGATTCAGTAGTTGCGTTTTGTGCCCGTTGTCTATATATCCGTACTGCATAATTATATGCAGATTCAAAATGTTCAGGATCCGTTTCTAGGTCAATAATACCCTCGCCCATACGATAGCGTAAACCTTGAAATAATTGTTCTTTTAATTCGTCTAATGATAATGCTGATGCCATTATGTTCTCCAGATATCTTATTTATCTGGTTTTGGACTGTTCGGGCTTTTACCTTTTAAAAATCTAAGTAGGGGAATATTACTATCGTCTAGTACTTTTCGTTCCATTAAATGTCTGTATCCGTGTGTTGGTTCTTTTTCACACACAGGACACATCCATCGTTCACCCATATAAAGGAATGTTGTTATATTACATTCGTCACAACTGGGTGCTACTTCAAGGTGCGGCATTCATTCAAAACCAAATAATTTATTTCTTAACATATTAGCCGTACTTATAGCTTTTTTCATTCCGGAATCTGGAATCCGTAATGCATAACTTTTTCCAGTTCCGTTTGATCCTGGTTTGTGTTCCAATACCCCGTATTGTCCACCTTTAATTGTCTGTCCCCTAATAATCTGTCCTTGGTTAATTAATTGATTACGACAATCTTCGTATGCCTTTTTAAATTCTTCTTGTATTACGGGGTGACTAAAATCTACAACTATATCTGTAGTAACAGGGTTACTTGGATCAAATATATTTTCTTTGATAGTGACACGATATTGAGTTTGTAGTTTTTGTTTGAATGGAGTTTGATCCCATGGTGTTTTTAATATATCATCATACGTCATTGTGCCAACCGTATGATATGATGATGTTGTCGCTTTTCTAGTTTTGACCTCAATACCAGGTAAATCAACTGTTCCGGTAGTGTCTATTGGAAATCCTTGTTTAATCATGGCTTGTTCAAGTAATTTACCATTAGTACCATCATTGACTTTTTTAGGATCCTTAAAGTTTACTTGAGTTAAATCTACTTTAAGACTTTTAATCTTTGCTTTCATAAATCACCTTCTTTACGATTTTCAGAATAATATGGATCAAAACTACCGCCGGGATATCGGCTTTCTAGTTTCTTAACATTCTCGGCAATAACTTCATTAGGATCAAGATTCAATGCACGACAAGCATTAATCCAATACCAAATAATATCACCTAACTCACGTTTCATATGAAATACGTTCTCGTCAGTTAATGCTTTACCCTGAAAGAAAATCTTCTTGGGAATCTCAATAAATTCCCCTGATTCAGCCGCTAAGCCTAAACAAGCGGTTAGTAATAAAGGAATATTGACATTAGGTCCATGTTTTTTTTCACCATCAAATACTTCATAATTAGCATCTAATCGGTCTAGTGTATTGATAAAGTCTGTTAAGTCATTACTTGGACGACTTGTTACAGCCTCTACAAAGTCTGTATATTTGTTTAAATCAATCATGTGAACGTCCATGCATCAAATATTAGAAAACTACCTATAAAAAACATAAGTAATCCGTTACTAGTTTGACCATTTGCTAGAGCATTAATACCCAATAATACATTAAGTACACCTAAGGTGTATCCAATTTTTTTACGGTATTCACTAAACCAAAATATTATTTTATCAATCATTTCATTAAGTCCTTAAACATTTCTTTTCTACCTGCTACCCCAATTTGATTATCAAAAATCTCTCGTACTCGTTGTAGCATAGCACATGCCAACATTAGCATATCTTCTCTGTTGTCAGTTAACTGTATACACTTGTCAACCGGTTCCATTAACTCTAGCATTCGTTCTTCTAAATTCATCAAAAAGCCTTTAATATAATCATATTCTCATTAAAGCGACCATTCGGAACAGTAGCAACTGCTTTAATGTCTTTAAAGTATTTACGTGCGGCCGGCTTGCTACCCATAATTTCTTTAATTTGCTCACCGGGCTTGCGTAATGTCTTAACTTCACTAGTAACATTATCAAATCCAAGAATTGTATTACCTTTAACAGTAAAGGCTTTTGAGTATTCGTCAGCAATATAATGATGCAATTTACGGCGATTAGTATCATAAACCCATGCCTCACATGCACCATGCAACTTAGTTGGATGTACACTAATCAAGTCAAGTTTATTGACGGGATCTTTAAACTCTTTCAAGTACTTAAGTTTACTAACAATCTTCTCAACAGGAACTGCTTTCTTTTTGCGAGGAGCTTTACTAGCCTTCTTAATACTGATATAACTATTAAGGTCGCTTAATACCTGTTCAATAAATTTAAGTGTGTTACGCAACTGAATCTTACCTAAATTGCCATAAGCCTCTTTAAGTTCTTTATCATCAGTTTCGGCTACTTCTTCAAACTCTGCTTGTTTCTTTTTCCATATGTCAACAATCAAGGGAATGTGTTGAGGTAACACATTGTATTTTGCAACAACATCTACAATTTTAGTTGATGCCTTGCCTGTTGTATAGAATTCATCAAACAACCCTTCTAATTCTCCTGCAGCCTCACGTGCTTTTTCACGCATAATTTCTTGCACATTAGGACGATTGCTAGGTTCTTTAACTACTACTTCAGGCTTATTTACTACTCTGAGTAAACGACTAACCTCATTAGCAAGTGTCAATTCTTCATGTTCACTTAATTGTAATCCACGTAATGTCATACGTGCTAACCAACACAATGTCATTAAGAATTCTTTTTCATCTACTTTACGAATAATCTTGGCATCTGCTATCCGATCATTATGATCCAAGTATTGAGCCATCAATTCTTTAGCATCTTTTTTACCGTAGAAACGATTATACCACGTAAAACCATATGTGAGTGCAATATTACGACTTTCAGGATCGGGCTGTAATGGGAAAAAGGGTTCTTCACCCATATATTTCGTATCCGCATCCCTAGGATTTAATGATTTAATGAAATGGTCATCAGTCTTTTTGGGTTTACGTATAGCCATGAATGCTCCTTTAGTTAACAATACTTAGTATTATACATGAGTTTTCTATTATTGTCAAGTCCTACAAAGGTAATACTTTTATCATAAATACTTGATTACGGATTCAAATATGCCACGCTTATCACTATATAGACCAAACAAATCAAATGATTATAAGTACCTTGATAGAAATATTAAGGAAATGTTTGTCGTGGGCGGGACTGATTTATATGTCCACAAATATGTGGGTATACCAGATACCGGTCCTAGTGC
>JAUKPQ010093149.1:0-17799 GCA_032273045.1 Chloridella minuta | reverse complement strand
CCGTTGAAAGAGAAGCTTGCGGTGGATGACAAGAGGTTTGAGGATCTTGTTACCTTTGCGAACTTCTCGGTGACATTATCGGATTGGGGCATCTTGCGAGCGCGGGAATTGTTTGAATCCGTGCCGGAGTGGAAGTCTCTCAAGGTAGTTTCTTTAGAAGATTGGCAAAAGAAGTTTAAGAATGACCGCAAGACTTCTTTAGAGGCTCTAAAGAACTATTACGGCGTTAAAGAATTTAGCGACCTTCTTTAGACGTAAGTGTCGCTTAATTCGGCTTACCTTTAATTTATTTTGGCAGAATGAAGGCGAAGTAAACCAAAGACTGTAGAGCTGGTGGAGCCAATTACAGTATCGCCATTGCGTGAAATTGCGATGTCGCCAAAGTAAAAGGCTTCATCTGTTCTTCGCCAAGTGACTCCATAGTCAGTGGACACAAATACGGAGTCAATCTTGTCGGAGGCCATTGCCACCACAGTTTTGCCATCGTAAGAAGAACGCATCTGCCACCACATGTTATTTATTGAACGTGGGCTCCAGGTGAGGCCAAAATCAACACTTGTGAAGATTCGCCCTGTTGTCATGCCGACATCCATGCCCTCTGCTGCATAAAGTCTTGAGCCATCACCTGACATTGCAGCCGCATACCAATTGCGTTCTTCTCCGCGTCGGGTGAATGTCAATCCGCCATTACTTGAAAGATATATGTATCCAAAAGAATCTATGATCATTATTTTTTGGCCGTCATCTGAAATCGCTGACTTTGTGAATGACCCGGCGGTGGTCAGGCCTGCAGGCGTGCTCCAACTTTGGCCATAGTCGCTAGAAATGTGGACGCTGACTTTTTCGGTAATTCCTACAACCACTTGTCCAGTGCCTGACGATGAAAATCCCCACCACTGTTTTGGATTTGCTCTATTTGTCCACGTTACGCCTGAATTACTTGAAGTGTAGATATCACCGCCCCATGCTGCACCCAATAGGCGGCTGCCATCGTTGGAAACTGTCATATAAGAAAGACAGGTGGGCATTGTTGAGACTTCTATCCAGGTTGTAGCTAAATTATTTGAGCGATATAGCTTGCATTGAGTTATCTCGTTGTTTACATCTAGCGGGCCAGCCATTGCATAGGTGACATCATTTCGTGAATTATCCATGCTAGTAATATAAATTCCATTTGGAAAATCATTTGAAGAAACAAAATTAATGACACCTGAACTAGATTCTAAAGTTAACTTATAAACATTTGATGCTGCAATTGCCGGTTCATCAAAAGTCAATGTGACCGAACTGTTGGTTGCAGATTCATTGCTTGCTGAAGTTCTGCCATCGCCACTTGAAAAAACTCCAGAATTATTGAGGGAAACTATTGAACTGTGGAGTGGATTATTGCCACTTGATCCATAGGCCTTGATTGTGAAGTATTTTCCGGCACAGCCTTCATCACTTGAGTTCAATTTTGCAGTTCCATCAACGCCAGAGATTTTTACACCGCTGTAGGCAAAAAATTCGCCAGAGTTACTATTTTTAAAGGCGGCAATCGGAGTTAATGTCAGCGAACCGTCACATGCAGAAGCAACTGTGATGCCTTGACCAAATTGAATAGGAGTTGAATTATTCAAGTTAATGTTTGAGGCAAATGTTGAGCTCAAAACAATTGCAATGCCAATTACTGAAAACGTGAAAAGTCGACGGCCTAGGCTCTTCTTCTCGTTTGCAGGTTCAACTGGATCATCAAAATAAAGATTATCGCGTTGATACCGAACTTGCTTCACGTTCAAAGATTACGCTGTAAATACAATATTTTTTAGGGTGAAAACTACTTTTCGCATAAGCCATGTGCAGGATAGATGCCCGGTCAGCGCGTTCCTGTTCTTCTATCAACCATAATGTTGAGTGGTGTGGAAGTTGAACTCGATATTCCAACGCCTGTTGGTGATGCACTTGCGGTTAATGAAACTACCCCGCGGTTTGAAGGTCTCCAAGAGCAGGTGGCAACGATGTTTGGCGAGCTTCCGGTCGTCGATTTGTTCTTGCATCCGGGCAAGATCTTGCCATTGACTCTAAATGTTACCTTTGAAGCGACAGTGACGTTTGCTGTGATGACCACAACCGTTCGATAGGTAGCAGTTGTTGCCGAGCCAGCAAGTGCTAGTGAGTTAAAGCTAGAGGTGTCAACAACATCGGTAACCGTGATCGTTATTGATTGGGTCCCGGCATTGTTTGCAGCATCCGTTGCGGTCAGGGTTATTTCATAGACGTTATTGCCACCCACATCGGCCGGAGCTTCAAAGTCAGGTGAGGCATTAAATTTGATGATTGCGGTATTGGTTTCAGATCTAGAGATATTGAAGCGCGCTGCATCTGCGCCAGAAGAAATGGTTACAGTTGCTGATTCTGAGACTCGAATAGTTGCAGCGGTTGCAGAAGTTGCAATATTTTCTGCTGCAGAGAATGAAGATGAAGATGTGAAGGTTGGTGGGGTGGTGTCTACTGCCACTGATGTCCAAGTAATGTTGTCAATCAGATAAGTGTCTGGATTATTTGCTTGAGTGAAGAGCAGGCTACTTATCGTTTTTCCATTGGCACTAAAGCTGAAAGTTCCAACGTAATTTGGATAACTAGGATTAACCGTGTCTGGGATAATCCAATTTTGTGTTGTTGAATCAGTGAAGTTAACGATAATTGTTTGTGCGCCATTCACAGCATAGGCATCTAAGGAGATCGATCCTGCGAGATTTCCTGAAGGGAAAGTAATGATCAAATTACTTGTAATTCCTAGCAGTCTTACTGAACAGCCCGTCATGCTACCGGCCGTAATTGGTGCGTAATAGGCGGTGCCCGCAGTCGATGAAGTATTCAATGGCGCCCCATTGAATGTCAGGGCTAAGCCGCTGCTTAATGTGAAACATGAAGTTCCAAAAGTTTCGGTATTAGTTGAAGCAATGGCAGGAGAACCGAGTTCCATACTAGATGTGGAGAGAATTAAGAAAAACGTAATTTTTCCCTTTAACCACAACTTTCCACGCGCCTGCACCGTTCAATTCTATTATAGGTAACTTCTAACGAGTTCCAGTTCTTCTATCAACCATGATGCTGAGTGGCGTCGCGTTGCTGCTCGATATTCCAGCACCTGTTGGTGATGCACTTGCGGTTAGTGAAACCACTCCGCGATTCGATGGCCGCCAAGAGCAGGTGGCAAGGATGTTTGGTGAGCTTCCGGTAGTGGATTTGTTCTTGCATCCAGGCAAGATCTTGCCGTTCACTCTAAACGTTATATTTGATGCAACTGTGACATTTGCTGTTATCACTACCACCGTCCGATAGGTAGCAGTAGTTGCTGAACCAGCAAGTGTTAGCGAGTTAAAGGCTGAGGTATCAACCACGTCGGTGACTGTGATTGTGATCGACTGCGTCCCGGAGTTGTTTGCGCCATCTGTTGCCGTAAGAGTGATGTCATAGACGTTATTACCACCAACATCGGCCGGGGCTTCAAAGTCGGGTGAAACATTGAATTTGATAATCGCTGTGTCAGTATCTGAGCGCGAAATATTAAATCTTGCAGCATCGGCACCGGAAGAGATAGTTACGGTTGCTGATTCAGATATTCGAATCGTTGCTGCGGTTGCTGATGTTGCAATGTTCTCTGCTGCAGAAAATGAAGATGAAGATGTGAAGGTTGGGGCTGTGGTGTCGGGAGTTGCTGCAGTTATTGTCACATAACCAACTCCTGAGTTAAGTGAGTTACTTACATAAGTTCCTGTAACGAAATTACCGCCTCCGCCACCAGCTCCTACTCTGTATCCACCACCACCACCACCTGAATATCCTCCACCACCGCCAGCATCTGCCTCATAATTTGAATGCGCACCTGCACCTGCGCCACCACCAAATCCACCAAAAGTATCTAAAGTTGAAGTGCCATAACCCATTATGTTTGATCCACCAGTGCCGCCATTAACGTAACTAAATCCAGCGTTACCACCCCAGCTACCTTTAGTGCCATTTCCAGTAAACCCGCCGCCGCCGCTACCGCCTCCACTTCCAGCACCACCGCCACCGCCATTAGTTCCGCCAGTTCCAGGTGTTCCACCGGGGTAGCCCGTTCCCGCTGTTCCTGATGTCGAGTTATAAAGTGCTGCGTCTACTCCATTTTGAGTGCTTACATATGATGCATTTCCTTGTGCTGCACCACCACCACCGCCAGCAATTAACAATGCGGCGGTACCTGTGTTTCTCACAACAAATGATCCACCACCACCGCCACCGGAGTAGCCCGTTGTAAATTGAAGTTGCCCGCCAGTTTGTCCAACAATAATTTTTATAGTTTCGCCCTGAGTTAAGGATATTTGCGATGTAATTACTCTTCCTTTACCACCAGTAGCGCTTGGAGTTGCTCCGCCAACTGCTCCGGCCGCCGTAATCTCATAAGTTCCAGTAAAAGGAACTACCCAGACTTGTATTCCACCTGTGACAGTGAAATAAGAATCATTGTCATCCCAGGTTGTTGAATAAGTACTTTTGCATGATGCTTGCAAAGGTCCAGTTGTGCCGGTTTTTCCGCAAGGGGTAAACGTGTGAGAAGTAAATGCGTAAAGATTTGCTTGCGCAGGTTCAATGAAAAGTAAGTTGCTTGAAAGAAGGAGCAACGCAGTAAGTAAGTGTTTGCGTATCGCCTTCATTGGTTAAGTGTATTTCAATGTCCGTTTCAGCCCCACTGGCTTAGTCAAAATCACGCTGAAATCGGCTGATCTTTTGGATTCCCGGGCAATTTCAGCGGGTTTAGTTAGGCGACGCGAGGCCCAGTTCTTCTATCAACCATAATGTTGAGTGGTGTGGAAGTTGAACTCGATATTCCAACGCCTGTTGGTGATGCACTTGCGGTTAATGAAACTACCCCGCGGTTTGAAGGTCTCCAAGAGCAGGTGGCAACGATGTTTGGCGAGCTTCCGGTCGTCGATTTGTTCTTGCATCCGGGCAAGATCTTGCCATTGACTCTAAATGTTACCTTTGAAGCGACAGTGACGTTTGCTGTGATGACCACAACCGTTCGATAGGTAGCAGTTGTTGCCGAGCCAGCAAGTGCTAGTGAGTTAAAGCTAGAGGTGTCAACCACGTCGGTGACTGTGATTGTGATCGACTGCGTTCCAGCATTGTTTGCGCCATCCGTTGCCGTAAGAGTGATGTCATAGACGTTATTGCCACCAACATCGGCCGGGGCTTCAAAGTCAGGTGAGGCATTAAATTTGATGATTGCGGTATTGGTTTCAGATCTAGAGATATTGAAGCGTGCAGCATCGGCTCCTGAAGAGATAGTTACGGTTGCAGATTCTGAGACGCGGATTGTTGCTGCAGTTGCAGATGTTGCAATATTTTCTGCTGCAGAGAATGAAGATGAAGATGTGAAGGTTGGTGGGGTGGTGTCGGGAACTGCCTCCATTTCAATTGTTAAATAACCATCAGAGTAGGTGGTTGAATTAAAAGTCCCGTTGTATTGATTTAGATTTGTAATTCCAGAAGCGCTTCCAGCATAAGAACCATTTGAAGTTGCAATGTTTGTCGCACCAGAAACTACGAATGATCCACCGCCGCCGCCAATTGAAACTCCGGAGTTTTGCGTGCTTCCTCCGCCGCCTGAATATCCGCCACCGCCGCCACCGCCGCCGGAACACCCATGTGTTCCTCCGCCGCCACCAAAACCACCATATGCAAAATAACCAGAAGTGGAATCTCCGCCCGTGCCACCATTTGTAAATGAACTTCCACCGGTGCTATATCCGTATGCAGAATTTGTACCATTGCCTGTAAATCCGCCGCCACCACTTCCATAGCCGGAACTTGATCCGTTGCCGCCATTTCCGGATGCACCGCCTGTACCGGTTCCATCTGATGCATTTCCACCGGATGTAGTTGTTTGCCCATTTGCAGAATTTGTACTTGGAACATTCACATCTAATGCACCGCCACCACCACCAGCTACGATTAAAGCAGAGTTAGCAGATGTTGATAGGAAAGTTCCACCACCGCCACCTCCTGAATAACAACCTCCAGCTGCACCACTCTGACCTATTAAAATTTTATAAGTTGATCCTTGAGTTAAGCTGACTTTTGCCCTAACAATTGCGCCAACTGACTTCACCTTTCCGTAAGCGATACCAGTTGCACCTGCAGCAGTGACTATGTAATTTGCCGTTTCAGGTGCCACCCAACTTTGAATTCCACTAGTAACAGTGAAGTAAGAATTGTTTTCATCCCAGGTTGTTGAATACGCAGTTCGACATGAAGCCTGCAAAGGTCCGTTCCTGCCGGTTGCAGAACAGTTAGTAAATGTGTGAGATGTAAATGCGTACAGTCCTGCGTGGGCCGGCTCAATGAATAATAAATTGCTCGAGAGAAGGAGCAACGCGGTAAGTAAGTGTTTGCGTATCGCCTTCACGGGCCAATTGTATTTCACCATCCATACAGGTCCATCGGCTTGGGCAATTTCAGGCTCGAATCTGGGTTTGTTAGTTGTTAAGCGACGCGAGATCCAGTCCTGTTTGCAACCATGATGCTGATTGGTGTCGCAGTGGCGCCCGAAATTCCTGCACCGGTTGGCGTTGCTGTTGCGGATAATGCGACGGGGCCGCGATTCGATGGCTTCCAACTGCAGGTAGCTGCGAAGCTAGAGCTAGATCCAGTAGCTAATTTGTTTTTGCAACCGGGCAGAACTTTGCCGTTGACTCTGAATGTCACCCTTGCGGCAACTGTGACATTTGCTGTGATGACCACAACCGCACGAAAAGTTGCAGTAGTTGCTGAACCAGCAAGTGATAGGGAGTTAAAGGCTGAGGTATCAACCACGTCGGTAACCGTGATCGTTATTGATTGCGTCCCGGAGTTGTTTGCGCCATCCGTTGCCGTAAGAGTGATGTCATAGACGTTATTGCCACCAACATCGGCCGGAGATTCAAAGTCAGGTGAGGCATTAAATTTGATGATTGCGGTATTGGTTTCAGATCTAGCGATGTTGAAGCGCGCAGCATCGGCTCCTGAAGAGATAGTTACGGTTGCAGATTCAGAGACTTGGATAGTTGCTGCGGTTGCCGATGTAGCGATGTTTTCAGCCACAGAGAATGAAGAAGAAGATGTGAAGGTTGGGGCTGTGGTGTCGGGGGCCGCTGATCCGACAGTCACTTCATATGTGAAGATGCTGTCCCAAACAAAATTACCAGAGCTAAGTCTGGCCTGAAACGAAGCACCAGACTTAACTTGGCTCCATCCACTAGCTTCTGTGACCATTGGTTTCGTTTGGCAAGCCGATATAGAAGTAGATGTTGTATTCATGACTATCCAGTAGCGGTTCCCAGCAGTAACAGAAGCACTGCCTGTGTAAGTTCCGGTTTTTGTTTGGACTGAAGCACCAGGCAATGTTTCATTGCCCCCCAGACTCGAAGGATTTAACGTTCCTATTAGATTATTTGGTGATGTATTAAAGTCTGAAAAAATTCTAATTGTATTTTGATTAAAACCAGCAAGTGTTGTGTTTATGTCATATTGGATTCTGATCTGAGAAATTGTTGTGGTGGTTCCTGCGACTATCAATGCGCCGTAACTGCTACTTGAGGGCCAGTTGCAAGCATTCACAGGACCATAAGCACTTAATGGGATGGAAGTGGCAGTAGCTATTGGTGGAAAAAATAAATTCAATAACTGAAAAATGAGAATCGCGAGCAAACTTTTCTTCCAAAGTCTCATGCCATAATTGTATTTTGGATTCTTGTGAACGCTTTAGTGCAAGGTGGCTAGTTAGCCACGGTCACGCTCAATCCCCTAGCCTCGGCCTTGGTCTGCGGGCGATGTCAGTGGGGGTAATTAGGTTTAGCGGTCCGGGGATAGTTTTGAGGGATCGAGGTGTTTGATGGGATTAGCTTCAGAGTTGAAGAAGATTGACTGCCCTAAATGTGGCAAGGCTGGGGCACTGCAGGAGATTATTTATGGGATGCCTGGTGGGGACTTTGATTTCGAAAAGAACATAGTTGGTGGATGTCTGGTCGGCGATGATTCGCCAGAAATCGGGTGCCCTGAATGTGGCTGGCGCGGGATGGGAATGTCAGTGGGGGTAAATAGGTTTGGCGGTCCTGAGGAAGTTTGAGAAGGTTAGAAGGAAAGAGGGCGGATGAAGAACGAGGATGAGAAGTTAGAGGCCGAACTTTGGGAGATGGCTTCTAAGGCTGATGGTGAAGAGAAAGTTGATGCGTTAATTCAATTGAGTTATCGCTCTTTTAATCGCGGGGATCACGCGGAATCTTTGGCGCTTTGTGAAACGGCGCGGGATTTGTATGAAGCACTTGGTGCGAAGGCAAATACTTCAACACTTGCACACATCTATACCGGTATTGGGTATTCGCTAAATAGATTGCGACGACATACCGATGCTGCTGCTGCGTTGGATCGTGCGGTTGTTTTGTATCGCGAGATTGGATCGACTGAGGCGATTGTGCAGCTGCGATGCGAAGGTGATTCTTGGTATGACGCGAAGGAATATGAGAAGGCGCATGATGCGTATGTTGCGGCGATTAATGAGGCGAATCCAGATGTTGCTGATCGCGAGGTTGCAATTAATTATGCAAATGCAGGAAGTGCGTTAATAAAGTTAAAGCGTTGGTCTGAGGCTTTGAGTAATTTCTTAGCGGCGCGGGCAATCTATAAAATCTTGAAGATGCCGGGTGAAATTGTGCACTGCGATGAAGAGATTGCACTCTGTTATTTCTGGTTGGGTAATGGCATGGAAGCGTTGCATCATGCCCAACTTGCAATGGACTTTGCAGATACTGCGGAAGATGAGTTTCATAAGATGTGGGCGTTGGCTCGGATGGCGCTGGGGAAGAAGGTTTTGGAAGAGTATGACGAAGCGCTGGATTTATTTGCTGATGCGAAGTCACGGATGGTTCGCGCAGAGAATCCAAATTGGCGAGCGATTATTAAATTGGAACGGCAGGTTGCATCGATTCTTGTGATTAAGGGGCGCGTTTCAGAGGCGCAAGAAATCGAGCGACGCATTGCCTCATTAGCCGAAGTTGTCTTCGATGAGGGTGAAGAATAGGTCTGTGAAAAAAGTTGCACTTGGATTGGTTGTGGTTTTAGTTGCCGCAGCTTTGTTATCTGGTGTTTCAGGAATTACTGGGGCTGGATCAGATAAGTCTGGTGAATCTCAAGGCGACTTAATTTCAACTGATGGCGTTTTATCCAAGGATGTTTACACCTTTGTCTGCGAGGTCCCGGAACAACAGAAGCCAGAGCTAATTTATTTTGCTTGCGCTGATGGCAATACCGGGATTGGGAAGATTGAGTGGACAACTTGGGAAGCGACAGGTGCAAGTGGAATTGGTGAGTATTTTGCCAATGATTGCGAGCCAGATTGCGCAAGTGGCAAGTTTGAATTTACCAGAGTGAATCTTGCAATAAATCGGCCAATTAATGTTGATGGCAAATTGCACCTAGCTGATCTAACTTATGAATCAGTTGAATCGGGTGGTGTGTCTGGGTCGATAGATCTTTCCGAGTTCTATTTGATGATGGAAAAGAACAAGTAACTAGGTCTTTAGTTATTTAATTACGCGGCCCGGTTCGAGGTGTAACCGTAATCGAATAATTGCTAGATATTGCAGACTCGTTTACTGCTATTTCATCAGGGGTGATTTGCGCGGTTAATTGATTGGTGCCTTTAACTGAAGATCTCCATGGACATGTTGCGGTAAGTGAAACAGTTCTGACACCTTTGCAGCCAGGAATTACTTTGCCATTTGCTTTGAAAGTTACTTTACCGGCGACATTAGAAACGGCAGATAGCGTTATAGCTTGTCTAGAGGCCACTGTTCGTGCGCTGCCAGCAACACTTAACGAAACGTTGGTGGTATCCGGGACAACGGTTAGGTAAAGCAGACGATTTGGCGAGCCAGTTCCTGGTGAAGTTACAAGGTTTTTTGTTGAACTTGTCTTGATTGATTTAGTTACTTGCATCGGAGTTAATCCGGGATATTGACCTAGAAAGCGAACTATCGTTCCGGCAACATGTGGCGCCGCCATAGAGGTTCCGCTAAGGAACGCGTAATAATTAACACCTAACCATGTTGAAGGAATCGATGTTCCTGGTGCAAAAATATCTAGGCACGATCCGAAGTTGGAATAACTTGCACGGCTGTCGTCAGTATTAGTTGCGCCAACTGTAATTGCATCTGGAGTTCGTGCTGGTGAATAATCACAAGCGTTTAAATTGTCGTTGCCGGCCGCCACCACAACTGAAAGTCCTTTCGAAATTAAATTGTTAACAGCTTCATCAAGTGTGGAACTCGCTGGGCCACCAAGGCTCATATTCACAACTGCGGGCTCACCAGGAATGTAATTGCCTGCTATCCAGTTAAGCCCTGCGATAACAGATGAATAAAGACCAGAGCCAGCACAATCTAGAACACGAACTGGAATTAAATTAGTTTTCTTAGCAACACCAAAAGTTCTGCTACCGATGGTTCCCGCAACGTGTGTGCCGTGGCCATTGCAATCACCAGAGCCAAGTCCGTCTTGAACCGCGTCATAACCAGTTGCAACACGACCTTCGAAGTCGGTGTTTGATGGATCGATTCCACTGTCGACAACATAAGACTTCGTGTTTGCGCCTTGGTAATTGTCATCGTCGTAGGTTGTGCTCAGTGGGAGTGCTTGTTGGTCGATTCGATCAAGCCCCCAGGGAGGAGAATTTTGAATTGCCGTAGTGGTGACTTCGAGATTTTCTTCAACTAATAAAACATTTGGATTCTTTGCAAGCGCTTGCATCTTTGCAAATGTGCCAAATACGACCGAGCCGTTGAAAACTCGGGCAAAAGTTCGAATTAATTGTCCACCAGCATCTGCGATGATCTTATTTGAAGTGGCACGTGGAACTTTATCTTCGAAAACAATTATGAATTCTGACGATGGACTTTCTGCCGAAGAAGCGAAATTTGCACTCTGATTTAGGGTGAGAAGAAATGAGAAGGCAAGAGCTGCTGAGGCCGTTCTTCTGCCTATTCTCATCACAGAATCTTAGGAATCAACCGTGAACACCGCAATTTAATGATTTCGAAGTCAAACCGTGCGGGAACCAATTAGTTCTCCAGCTGCACTTACTAACAAGATTACGTCGAGTAACGCGACTAGCATCAGAAATTTGAAGAGAATAAATCTTGGGGCAAAAATGCTTAGGGTTGCAAAGATAATTCCAATTACAAGAATTGTGGTGTTTGGACTTGCGCTATTCAAAACAATTGTTGCGGCGATAAGAAATGTGGCTGCGATAAGTCTGGAAGGAATTCGACCCAATCTAATTGGCAAGCTCTCGATGCCACTTGCTTTATCTTCTTTGAAATCCTTAAGAACATTTGCAAAGTGCGCAGATAGACCAAGCAGGCCACCGGCCCAAAGTATCCATAGTGGTGGTGTGCGGTCGGTAGAAATAATGAGTGCCGCGGGAAGTAGCGCGAATGCAAGAGCGTAAGGAATTGGGGAGAATGCAGTTGGTTTCAAATAGAAGTTGTAGGCAACACCGATGCCAATTCCGAGAACAGAAATAGAACCCGCTTTAAAACCAAGTGGACCAAAAAGGTTAACGATTATTGCAATCGGTAGAACTATATAAATTGCACGCTTTAGTTCTGCAGGCTTTAGTGAACCAGATACAAGTGGCTTGTAAATACGATTATTTTTCAAGTCATCACGGAAGTCGTAGAGATCATTAGTCCAGCCCACGATTAATTGGCCAAGGAAAATCCCAAGCGCAATAACAATCGCTGGGCCTTCCCACCAAAGAGTCGTAGCTAGTAAGAAAGTTACGGATGTTACGAGCGCAGTCGGACCAAAGTGGCAAGCGAGGAGAAAACTTCTAATTTTGGCCATGGTTAAGAATAGTAGAATTCTGTGATGAAGCTTAGTCAACCTAGAAATATCATAGGGTTGATTCTTGCTTTAATTTTGATTCCTACAAATATGAACAGTGCTAGCGCAGCTCTTGTCGCCTCATCAAATACAGATGCCGAAGGAATTTGCACCCAATCAGTCGATGTAATTACTGGAGTCGAAGTTTATAGATATGGAAATGAGTGCGTAGTTATCTTCAAAAATATTGGAATTACAACTTGGTCAATTCCTGCTGGAACAACAAAAATTGCTTCTTTGATTATTGCCGGTGGTGGCGGTGGTGGATTTGATGTATCTGGTGGTGGTGGCGGTGGTGGACTTCTTTATTATGGTGGGGAAAATCCAAAGACTCCAAATGGCGAAACTTTAACTGTGACGGCTGGAAACATTTCAGTTTCGATTGGCGATGGTGGTATTGGCGCGACTTCATCAATGCTTTCAACAGCTGGTGGTAATGGATCGAATAGTTACATAACTCTTCCTTCGAATCAGACACTTACAGCAATTGGCGGTGGTGGTGGAAACAGTAGAAACAAAACGACTGCAGCGGCTACTGGTGGCTCCGGTGGTGGTGGTGGTTACGGAAATGGATCGCCAACAAGTGCAGGTTCGGGAACTGGAAGTGGTGTAACACTTCAAGGTTATGGTGGCGGAGTTATGCAAACTGGTAACCAAGGCGGTGGCGGTGGCGGTGGAGCAGGTGCAGTTGGTTTCAATTGGATTGACGCGAATGCAAATGCTGGATCTGGTGGAACTGGCTTGCAGTATTCGATAAGTGGAAGCGCAACTTTTTATGCAGGTGGTGGTGGCGGTGGCTCTTGGGCCGCAAAAGGTGGCGCAGGTGGAAACGGTGGTGGTGGCGCGGGTGGCAGCGTTGATTCAAGTAACTGTCGCGCAAATTGTTCTAGTTCTACTGCCGTAATTAGAACTGGTGTTCCAGGTACAGTCAACACCGGTGGTGGTGGCGGTGGAAGTGGAAATGCAGATGGTGGTTCTCCTGGTGGAAAAGGTGGAAGCGGAATTGTAATTATTCGTTATGCACTTAATTTAACTTCAACATTTAATTCACTAACGCTTCCCGGAGGCGTTGCAACAGCAACTTTCAGGACTCCCGTATCAGTTACTGCAAATGTTTCAGTTGCTTCGAGAATTTCATTTTTTGTGAATAGAAAAGTTTTGCCTGGATGCAAGAACAGGTTAACGTCGGGATCGGGCTCTAGCCATTCAGTTACTTGCATTTGGAAACCATCTTTACGGGGAAATTTCGCCATTTCTGCGATTTCTACACCCACTAGTGCTTCTACATCAGGTGCTAGTTCTACGCCGGTAATGGTGAGCATCGCTAACAGATCAGGAAAGCGCTAACTAGTTAACAGTCAAAATGAATCCACAATTGCTATAGACAAAACTATTTCAAAATGTTGATGGGGCTAGTTTTCGCCTGCCCGATTCTTTCTCGAAACATGTGAGCGCGCCCGCCAGCGTTCGTCTCACTTGTTTTCCCTGCACTTGCAGGGGATTTCGAGAGAGGAGCATGTTATGGATCTTGGAAATGCAATCGCAGTATCTGCGATTATTGCCAACATTATGATTGCAGTCATAAGTTGGCTAATCGCTCATCGCAAGAAACGATGAGAGTGAGCACCACAAAATCCCTCTAACGAAGGGTAGGTGGCTCAGGAAGAAATTCCCGGACCATCTGGCAAAAGGTTACCGCAATTAGAAGCAATTAAGTTAGAAAATATTGCCAAATCGTAAACTACTTTGCGTTACTTATTCGGGCTTTGGAGCTTCAATTACATTCTGTAATTTAGGTTCTTCGGTTGGAATTCTTTTCTCTAAACCTGCAATCTCTTTCATGACACGTTCAATTCCATCATTAATATGAATTAGTGCAAATGCCAGAAAACGGTTGAACTCTTCGCCCACATCTTTATCAAACAATATGCCCGAAGATTTCTTTCGATTTGAAACATGGAAAATGAAATCTGCACCATCAGGACTTGCGCCGGCGCCCATCCACTTATCAAACTTCCATTCGGAAGTGTTTGTGCCGCCATTAAAAATTACGCGATCGGTAGTCAAATAAACTTGACCTTGATCTTTGTAGATTTGAACTTCTTCGCCTGGAATAAATGTTCCGCGTTGCGCACCGACGCGATAGCGGATTCCCGCAACAACCGGAATGCTAAAGCCTTGGCTTGATCCAACATATTGACCAGCTGTTCTACCGGCTTCATGAAACTGACCGATGCCTGCCCAGAGAACAAATTCGCCGCGCTTTGTGATTATGTTGTGGCTCTCGGCATCTTCGCCATCTTGGACTGCAATAAATGCCTCTTTTAATCTAGCAAGTGTTGCAACATCTTCAGACCACTCTTTATGCAGCCGCTCGACTTCGCGCTTAGCTTTCTTGCCCTTTGGATCGCCAAACAAATCATTGAAAAATCCCATGTATTTATCCCACAATCTTTCTTAGGTTTTTATGCATTTGGATTTACCAAAATCTTTGGCTCAAATCCTAGGCCCGCTGGACGATTGCCGAGAAAGATTTTTCCTGCATCATCTAATCCAACTGTTCCACCTAAAATCTTTTTGACATCAACTTTACCTTCGGCGATGAAGCGAATTGACTCTTTAAATCCTGGTGATCCAGAGAGGATTCCGACAACTGTAATATCTCTAAAAACTAATTTACGTGAATCTATTGGCGCAGCATGATTATCGACACCGATTAAAACGATTCGGCCGCCAGTCTCGACGATTTCTACTAATTTTGCGGGGATGGATGCATCAAAAGTTGCATCAACTACAGAGTGATATCCGCCGTCAATCTTTTTAACTTCGGTGCCGGCGCTTGCAACACCAAACTCTAAGGCCAAACCAATCGTCTTTGGATCAATGCCAACCATATGAACTGATGCGCCCATTGCCATGCAGAATTGAGCACTTAACAGACCAACTGTTCCGGTCCCCCAAATGAGAATCTGCTTTCCGGGCGCAGCTTTTGCTGCATCTGCAACTCGCCAAGCATTCGCAGCAGGTTCAACTAATGCACCAAGTTCGAAATCAAAACTGTCGGGAAGAATGTGAGCAAAGCGTGCAGGTATCAATAACTTATTTGCAAGAGCGCCATTAAAACCGTTTCGGATACCAAGTTCGAAGCGATCTGCGCAAGTATGTTGGCGACCATCGTTGCAGCGTTTGCAATTGCCGCAGCCCATCATTACATCGCTAGTAACTTTCTTACCAAGAAAAGATTTATCTACGCCATCGCCAACTTCAATAACTGTGCCAGACCATTCGTGGCCCAAGCGCATTGGAAGTTTTGCTTGGCCATCATGTAAATACGGCATGACGCCGTCGAAGAATTCGACATCGGTTCCGCAGACTCCTACGCGTTCGACTTGGGCAACAATTTCGCCAGCCCCAGCTTTTGGTTCTGCAACATCTTGGATTTCAAAGGTCTTGGGTGCAGTAACAACAAAGGCTTTCATAATGTGGCTATCTAACCAATAATCTTTCGTGAAGGGAAGGTCAACTTTCGCAATTTTGAACTAAACTTCAAACATGAAACCAATTGTTCAAGTATCTCTCGACCTAACCGATATCAAAGAAGCGCTAGAAATGGCGCACACCGCCATCAGAGCCGGAGTCGATTGGATCGAAGCGGGAACTCCACTTATTTTGGCTGAAGGTTTGCATGGTGTTAGAGCACTTCGAAAAGAATTTCCTAATCATCCAATCGTTGCCGACTTAAAGACAATGGATGGTGGATATCTCGAGGCCGAGATGATGGCAAAAGCTGGAGCAACACATGTTGTTGTTATGGCGAGATCACATCCAGAAACAATTAAATGTGTTGTTCAAGCCGGAAAAGATTATGGCGTAAAAGTTATGGGCGATAACTTAGGTTGTCCTGACATGGTTCAAGGTGCACGTGAGTTAGAAGAACTTGGCTGCGACATGGTTATTCACCATATTGGTTATGACGAACGTCGTGGTCTTGCAGCTGCCGGCAAGCCTTGGATGAATCCACTTGATCAATTACGTGATGTTGTTGACGCAGTAAGTGTTCCGGTGCAAGCAGTCGGAGGTTTATCACTTGAGCAAGCGATTGCTTGTCCTTCATACGGCGCACCGCTTGTAGTAATTGGTGCTCCCCTGGCAATCGATGCTGATTCATTTAGCCAAGGCGCCGGAAATGTTGAAGAAGTATTGCGAAAAATTTGTGATGCTGTGCATGGTTTTGGCGATGTAAAAGTTAAGGGAGAAAAGTAATTGAAGTCAGCAGGCGTAGTTAATTTTTCTTCCGAACCCCACAGTGTTGAGATACGCGAAGTCGAACGCCCAGTTTGCGGCGATGGCGATGTAATTGTTCAGGTTGAAGCAGCGAGTGTCTGCGGATCTGATCTGCATCAATGGGAAGGCACAAATTCTTGGCCGGTTAATTACCCAGTTGTATTAGGGCACGAATTCGGTGGCCATGTAGTCGAGCTGGGAAAAGAAGTTGTTTCTGCTGGTAAATGGCGCGAAGGCGATCGCATTGTGAGCGAAACCGCTGCAGTTGTTGATATGACAGGGGCGATGTCACGTCAAGGTTTATATAACTTAGATCCAAGTCGCAAGGGCTTTGGTTACGGCGTAAATGGCGCAATGACTCGATATGTAAAAGTTGCGGCCCGCTTGCTTCATAAGATTCCAGATAACGTCTCATTTGATCATGCGTCAATGACCGAACCATGTTCGGTTGCTTACTCTTCAACAATTGCGCCAGGACATATCCGCCCAGGTGATCGCATTGTTGTTTTAGGACCAGGACCAATTGGAATTTTATCTGGCGCAATGGCAAGACTTGCTGGCGCCGAAGTTGCGATTGTTGGTTTAGAGCGCGATAAGGCCCGGTTAGAAATTGCTAAGAAATATGGCTGTGAAGTTGTAATTGGTGATGTTAAAGATTGGGCGATGGAAGTAGATGGCCTGGGCGCAGATGGTGTTGTTGATGCGGCCGGAGTCTCGGCAACGCTAAAGATTGCACTTGATGTGATTAGACCTAATGGTTGGATTTCGAAAGTTGGCTGGGGTCCGCAACCAGTTAATTTTTCACTGGATCAATTGGTTCAGAAGAATGTTCGACTTGAAGGATCATTTAGCCATAACTGGCCAATGTGGGAGCGTGCGCTTCGAATGTTGGGCACCGGACAATTAGATCTAACACCGGTTCTTGGTGGAACTTTCCCAATCGAAGAATGGGAAACTGCTTTTAAGAAGATGCACTCTGGCGAATTTATTAAATCAGTAATTAAGCCGGCTTAATATGCGTCTAAAAGATAAAGTAATAATCGTTACTGGTGGAACGTCAGGAATTGGTGCTGAGATTGCAACTGCTGCAATTCGCGAAGGTGCAAAAGTATTGGTCCATGGAATCAATGAAGAAGAGGGACGCGCAACTGTCGACAGATTGGGCGCAAATGCGATTCTATGTCTTGCAGATTTAGCAGACGATAGCGCCCCAGAAGTTATTGTTGACGCCGCACTAAAGGCCTTCGGCAAGATTGATGGCGTAGTAAATAATGCAGCGATATTTGGTGGAACTAATATTTCTGAGCAAGAGATTGAGCACTTCCGGAGAATGATGCAGATCAACTTAACTGCTCCCCTCTTTTTAATTAAAGCAGCCTTCGAAGAGCTAAAAAAGTCTGGTGGCAGTGTCCTAAATATTGGCTCAATCAATGCCCATGCTGGTGAATCTAAATTGCTTGCATACAGCATCAGCAAAGGTGGCATGGCGACAATGACTCGAAATTTGGCTAATGCCAATGGGGTTCATGGGGTGCGGGTTAATCAGATTAATCCGGGTTGGGTTTTAAC
>JAUKPQ010093038.1:0-17808 GCA_032273045.1 Chloridella minuta | reverse complement strand
AACGGGGGCTGCGGTAAATGTCGTTTTTTAGGTGGTTTTTAGATGTTTGAGGGTTTGATTATGTATATTGAAATCACTTTTTCTATTAGTGGCATAATTACACGCAGTACATTTATATTGCGCTCCGATTTGAAGTTCCTTCTGTTTGATGATCAGATTTGCAGAATGTAATTGTAGTTTATAATATTTTTTCACAAACTCATATTGTTCTGATTTGGTCATATTGATTAATGTATTGTAATCAGATTCTTGCCTACACCATAAAGTCCAGGTTTTATTGATACAATTTGGAGTTAAACAATATTGTGAAAGTCCGCTCATATTTAAGACCTATTTCGCTATCAAAACTTTTTATCCGTTTTTATCGATTATTTCCGTTTTTTAGGTGGTAATTGGGTTTTTGTGCTAATCTATGTGAATATTAATTTCGCTGACCTTGAACCTCACGTCCTTATTTACTTCTGTAGTAATCCGTTTTGCTAATTCCAATAATTCCCGTATTTTCGGAGGCAGTTCGGGATTCGGTGGATCAAGAATGGACTTGTACTCTTTATTGGAGCGAGTTCGAGGCATTATTTCTTATGCCGATTTTATCAGATGGGCTTTATCCACCCGAGCAGCCTTACCTCCCATCACAGCCGAATAAATCCGAGCCATTCCCCACTGCTCCGGCGATTTCACTTGAGGACGAACAGATGCATGATTGGAATAATATGCTCCCTGACCCTTTTCCATGATCGTATCTAGTCCGCTCTTCTTGTATCCGGTTAGTTTTGCTATTGCACTAATCGTATGGGACGTATCTTTCGGAAACCCGTACTTCGCATTGAACTTATTTTTGTAAGTCAATACCATTATTTCTAGATAGACATTTTGTTCTATGACGATTGAATGCACGGCAAGAAATCCATAGCAAACACCTATCGCAATATGAATGAGCGTGTCTTCTACCGTTTTGTACTACGTATCGTATTTCCACAAGTTCCATTACATATTAAATAACTTTTTATAGACAGCAGCATTCACGGCAATGTCCGTAGAATCGCCCCACAGAATATACCATGCAAGATAACCGGGCTTCATCGGGTCTTTAGTTTGCAGATCACGACGATGCCGACTCCTGTAGCGATCCCGCTGCTGCTTATCGTGAGTAATCGTGTAGTCGTCCATATTCTTGCTTCCGAAATCCACGTGCTTTTCCTTCTTGCCATCGCTAAACGTAGCCCTCCACTTCTTCAAAGGATTGGGTGAGTGATCCAATTTAATAAGTTGCATTCTACTAATATGTGGATAAAATATTACGGCTACATTGTCGCCATGAATAGATGGAAAGAAAAACAGCGACAACTTCATTTAATCCGTCATGGTCGTTAAACCACGAGTTTGTTGGGGAGCAAACAATACACGAGAGGACAGAGGATTCATCGAACCAAGATCGGATGCGGGAACATTTATCATGGTCGGAGAGAACTGGCGCATGGGTTTTTTGTTTGGACGATTATTCATCAGGATTCCAAATACAACCAAAGTCATCAACACTAGGCAACCCATTACGCTTCCGATTGCGATGTACGTAATGTTGGGCGATTCTACCTGCTGTTGCTGATTGTATGATGGGGGAGTTGAAAGCGGTGTTCCCGTTCCCGTTCCTGACGATCCATGACTTTGTGTAGGAGTTCCTGAACCGCTGTTCGTCGAAGATGCAGTATTCGATACTCTAGCACTTCTAGATGTAGTCCCAGTATGCGTGAAACTGGCGGTATCGGTAGAAGACACGCTCAATCGCCGTGTCGTAGTTGCATTCGGACTAGAAGATACGCTCATGCGCCGTGTCATAGAAGCATTTGGACTACGTGTCATCGTCATTGTTATTGTATTGGTCGCAGACACGCCCAATAATCCTATCAGAAACGATAAGATCCTCATTATTTTATGATACGATTATTAGTTGGGACATATTACAGACTCGTGAAATAGACGTGTAGAGCATCGCATACTCGAAGAAGTCCAGCGAAATAAACACACGCTCGGTTTCCAACGTGAGTCCCTGAAACGAGTGCGTGGTGAATGATCCACGCTTCTCTGCGCCTTTCTCATCCTCACAAACAATCTCCTTCCTCGCATTCATGCAGCCCGAAACGACACCCGCCTTCAACAACTTCTCGTTGGTCTTGTGCGTTCCTGCGATCCAAACATCACCGGTCTGAAACATCGCCACAGCCTCGTCAAACGGAATGGTCTTGTAATTCTTCCGCACGAATCCATTCACACGATTCGCATCCTCCTGACCTCCGTCGGTGAATACAGACCGCATCACAAACCTTACCTTGCGCTTGAACTCCTTCAGTTCATCATCCTTCGCACGATGATCCACCACATACTCCTTGACGTAATGTTTCTCAGTCGGCATCCATATCTCCGAGAACTTACCGGGATACCCGTTCCTGCACTGATACCACCTGTCCCGATCCACATCACCCGCAATGTAGAACCGAGTGCGAGGATACATCTCCAACGCCTTCTCTACCCACGCTTTCTCAATCATCGTGAGTTCATCTAGGAACACCACGCTAGGCTCATAATGGTCTTCGCAAAATGGACGACACTCCATACCAATTAACTTATGGATCGTGGTGTAATCTACGTCGTGCTTTGCTCTCATCTTACGACCAAGCGCATTGGTAGGCACGACATACAAGATTTTAGGAATGCTCGTACGAGTCAGGATGGAATAGGACTTGCCGCATCCTCCTGCGCCCGTCAGGACACAGATATTCCCAACATATCCCTCAGGCGTATCAATCGTCTTATCGTACGCCTCCCAATCCAACACATCAATCTTCGAAGGATAATACCAGTGATCACGGAATCCGATATGCTCCTTCTTTGCCTTGTCCTTCCGCACGGGCAACTGAATATCGGGCAGTTCGCCACGATAGTAAAGTCCGTCCATCACAACCTTCACCAATGACCCATCAACCTTCTGCATGGTTTCTAGCATATTCATCCTAGTATAAGACGTGATGAAGGCTAGGATATGATGACGAGTCTTGTAGGATTTCTTGGGGACACTGACGCAGATCATTCCTAATTCCCCAAAATAGAACACGTTCTCCTCGCCTAGCATATTCTTCAAACAAGCAGCCCATACTCCATCGCCCTTGAAGGTATAGGTATTCTCGCACTTATCCATGCCGAACTTACCAGCCCACGTGCAGTATCGACGATTCTCTAGCATCGTTTCAGTATATTCAATATCAAACACCGAACCCCAGCATCCAGCAATCAATCGAACCTCCACACCCATACCCATCATGTACTCAATCTCAACAGACGGCAGGGTATAACGCTTCCCCTTGAAGATCCCCAATGTCTTCAGTAGCGCACAAGGTTCATTCAATACGCTAAACTGAAACACGCCCACATGCTCCGAAAGAAACTTTAACGAATCCTCCATCATCGGCAATTTCACATAGTCCGTGATGTGTCCGAGAAATCCACGATACACGGGCGCATGTTTGTGCTGGGTATAAGCCTTCTCCACATCGATGTGCTGAACGTCGTCCATGTTATTCGGCTCATCGCACAGAGGCGTTGGCGCACTATTAATGACCCGACTCTCCAACAGAAACTCGTTCAACGAAGATTGCCGAACAGCATCGATACCATATTTATTGACTCCCGTAATCTCATTGAACTCCTGAAACAGATCATACTCCTCATTGAACACCGCCCAGCATCCACGAATGCTTCGAAGCGTCTGAGCAGATCCCGAACGGATATCACCGCCGAACAGATAGAACACTCCCTCAACCTCGTGCTGATGCAATATCTTCTGCATCTCCTTCTTTGACACTCGTTCATACGTCCTATCCAGCGTCAGCCTTCCTTCCTCCAAATGATTGATCCTGGTATTCGTGAAGTAGAAATGTTTGGACGATTTATCATTGTACCGCTTGATCTCATTCCCCAAGATATCGTGCAGCACCAAACACCTGTGCGATATACGAGCGACAATCTCCATATCCACTCCTTCGGGAACACCATCGGGATACGTATCCTTCATGTTCTCCAACCGCCGAGCAATCTGAAAGCATCGCTTCTGCGATCCGGGACTCTCGCTGTTCTCTCCCATCGTGCGCCACAGCATCGCCAACGGCTCTAGTACGCAATGATTCACACCATCACGATACCGCTGTAGAACATTGGCATTTGGAATGGCATCGCTCAACAGAATCGTGAATCGGACATTTGCATCATTCCCGTACGCTTCGCCCATATCGTTCTCGTATAACCTATTGACGATTTGACCGCCAACATACTTGGAGATGAATGGATACACGATATTCCAATAAATCGCATCTCCGACATTGCCCCGAATATCAACGAGTTGCTGATCTACCACTTCGCCATTGACTACAATCTGCATATAGGCACGACGCTGACCGACCAAGCGTTCAGCATTACGAATGATTTGAGTCCGCACTTCCGTATCGAAGGTATCGGCATCCCAACCGCCACGACGGGATATATCGACCACATTCCCACGCTGAACGGCACGGGCTTCACGGCGACGGGTATTCCTAGCAATTCGCACCTCCTCACGACGACGGCGACGCTCGGTTTCTCGCTCTGCTTCTAGGCGAACCCTTTCGGCTTCACGTTCAGCCTCACGGACTCGACGGCGCTCATCGTTCCTCGCCTTGACCTTCCTTGCTCGGCGCTCCTGACTATTCAGTTTGCGTATCTCCGCTGCACTCACATTCCCCGCAGTCCTCAGTGTCCTATACCTGCCATACCGGACGCCAGTATATTCCATCGGTCGCTCGGCAGGGGGCATTCTATTACCTTCTGCCGAGAAAATATTTGGGCGGTTTATTTCACCCGTTTCCATTTTCTACTATTACTCATTCATCCTTTAAACATCTTCATCCGTTTTCGATGACTTGCGGCGGCGTCGAGGAGCCTTCATCACCTCAGGGATCAGTTCAGTCAATCGAGCGACGATGGTGTTGAGTTCGTTCATGCGCTCCTGCTCGGCTAGATATTCAGGCGACGAGAAATACTCCTCACGCTTCTTGTGATACCGCTCTAGGTTGCGGCGCTTCACTGCCTCCTTGTTCTTCTCATAATAATCTACCCACCGCCGTGCCTCCTTCTCCTTCGAGGCGATGCTCTCCTTGTTCTTAGCGTAATAGGTCGCATGTTTCTCTCCGTACGTTGATGACTGGGGGTCTGCCATTATTTATATATACATTAGAAAATCCTTAAACCGCTCTTCCATTTTACGCATAGGTTTCCGTGCGTCGCAACGCAGGTGGAGGTTCTGCGGGTTTCGGAGGCATAGGCAAATATACCGTGCGATCTCCATCCTTCTCATCCAAGTTAAAGGCTACATCCAAAACATCACGTCCGCAACACGCTGACCGACAATGCGAATGCACCAATAATTTATACAGACCATAGCCTACCATTCCTACCAATGAAATAATCCCTGACGTTGTGCCTACGGCGGTGTAGGCATCCATTACTTTATACCAGCGAGTTTCTCTAGCGCCGGACAACAAGCCTCACGCAGATGCTTGATGATCTCGGGTTTCGATGCCTTCTTCAAATCTATCTCATCTAACATCGGGCATTTTTCGGAGCGGACGGCTTCTAGGATCACCTCCTTATCCATCTTTTCAACCCGACGCTCCGCTAATCTTTTTTTTGCATCCGGCTCTTGATGGTTTCATGCCTCTCGGAATCCTCAGAATCGTGATCCGTCGAGGAAGCCTCCGAGTACTCTTCGACCTTCTTCGCCTTCTTGACTCGGGGCTTCGGCGCAGGTGCAGGTGCAGGTGCAGGTGCAGGTGCAGACTTCTTCACGGCAGCCTTCTTCGGTGCGGGTGCAGGAGCAGAGGCAGTCTTCTTGGACTCACGAGCCTTTGCGAGTGCCTCTAGACGCTTCTCCTTGATTTCCATAGTCCTCTTCGCAGTTTCATGATGGGCGATCTCACGGGTCATTTCCTCAGACGTCATCTTGGTGATCGGCTTCCCAAACTCCGAGCGTAGTGCCTTCAGACGATCCTTCAGTTCCTTTGCCGACATTGTGTTTATATATACATCCATAAAAAGTTATAGACTTTGTGCGATTGACACAGTCATATTGATTTGTCCGTCAGACACCGAGATCGTATCTGTCGCAGGAGTAGGGTTGTCATTTATTAAATACAGCTGTATCTGATACGAATCTCCCTGTACCATTGGATCGCCATCGTTATTAACAAAATCCTTAAACAGAATCCTGAAGAAAGAAAAGTTAGCTCCCTGAGGTCTTACCGATGTCACCACTGCGGTTGGCTCACCAACAAAAGTTCCCAACGAGAATTCGCCAGGATGCGTTAGGTTCTTGATTACCAGGTATCCTGCGATATTGACTGGCACTCCTCCACCTCCTCCGCTGTTATTCACAGCCCTTCCAGTGATTTGAACGTCGTAAGACAGCAGGGGAATATTGGGGTACTGCCATACCTTTACTTCCGATGTATAAGCCAGTTGTGCTGAAGTAAGGCTCAATACGATATTCGCATATGCCCCAGTGAAATACTGGGTCTGTAATAGCACATTGGTCGCTGAATAATTCTCAAAGTTCGCAATATTCGTGAGGTTCATTCCTGATCCATGACCGCCAATAGACCTGACTTCAGACTGCACCATTCCAGTATCCGTGCGCCCAGTCATAGTATTCACGCTTGAAATTGCGAGGCTATTCGTTCCTGCCGATGTAATGTTATCAACCTCCACCGTTCCGCTAGGCGAGAACCGAGTTGTCGTGCTATTGATGGCTGTCACAGGGCTGTTGATATTCGTTCCTACCGAGTTATTGATCGTCAGTGTTGCTGCCTCCATCGTCGTCAGGATACCGCCAATATTCACATTACCACCTGCGAACGTCATGGAAGGAGCAGTCCATAAACACACTCCAGTTGTCGCCGTAAATGCTCCAGTTTCCACTGTTGTCACACCACCAGCGATATTGAGTTCTCCTAGCGTAGTCAATGCCAACAATGTTGCGCCTGTCACCTCACACGTTCCGCCTCCCAACTGTAGCGTTCCAACACCATTCACGGTAATGGCTGCACCAGTTAAACTCATTTCAGGCGATTCAATCAACATCGATGTTTCGGCGTTCATCGTAGTTGCAGCACCATTGGTTTCCAAAACGGCGGTATTGATTCCCACAAATAATCCACCTTCAATATTCACCTCTGCTACAGCATTGAGTCCGATACCTGAAATAAATGGTTCAACCGAAGTAGAGTTCAGGGATACCGATCTTGAGTTATGAACGGTGAAATTGACAGGATACGAATCAAAGTCGGGACATTCAAACTCGTTGCTAGGATCACCATGCTGGATATTCGTATTCAAATGCGAAGTCTGATACGGATGGAAAGGCGGAGTGTAGTTTTCACCATTGATATTGAGCGCATACTGATGGGGAATATTCACGGTAGCCACAGCAGGATAGTTCGCCCAGTTTGAAACGTTATCAGGTGTCGCACCCGTCTGTACTGGCTCTCCCCTCCATTGTAGAGTATCTCCATCGATGTTTAATAGATTCTCGGGATGACCCTCAAACGCAATACTATTGACATTCTGTAATGAAAAGTTTGCCATATTGACATCTTGGATTGCAGGGGTAGTACTCCAGTTCGCCGCTGGTTCAATCCGCACTACGTTTCCGTTGTATGAATATGTGAGGTAGCCCTGATTGTCGATAGTTATTTGATTGAATAATGGATCTACGGTATTGGTCTTGAAATCTACTCTATTGCAATTTACGATGATATTTCCGTTCATATCTACAGCAGGTTCAGTGCAAGGGTATTCCGACCAGGAGGCAGAACAGGGTCGGTCATTCACGGTCATAGTTCTTGCGTTTGCTCCCAGTGCTTCTATCTTGCCTCCTGCGACGCCGGGTGCTATGCTCGTGTAAAGCGATGGGGCGCAAAACTTTGTATCGGTTGCGAGGAATATGTTTTCAGGCAATCCATTATACGAAAGTTTCTTGGAGTACAGATTCACGTAAGATCCGGGAATGCCAGGATAAAAGGGATTCCAAAAGGCAATGTTATTCACGTTCGTCGCACCTGCTAACCCAGCAAGAGCCGTCGCATACGAAAAGTTCAGGTCGTTCAGGGCATTGATGGAAGCACCTCCCAATCCAGGAACAGCCGTGTTGAACGTGATCTTGTTAATGTTCGTGATCTCCTTGCCGTTGAAATCAATGTTGTTCTGCGGTGGGAATGAACTCCATTTGGGTACGCCCGTATAAGTTCCGAGCGCCTCATAGCCTCCTGATAAGTCCGTGCTATAAATAATATTTTGGGTAGGTAGTCCTGATGAATCGACAACGTACATGCGAGTATGCGTTCCTGAGGGATTTGCTGGACTCACAGGATTCTGCGCCGATGCCAAGTATGCTCCATCGTCAAATCCGTACTGGGCTGCTCCTATAACTTTTTTGGGATCTCCTGCGCCAGGACTATTCATCACGACATCGTTGATTGCAGGGTAGTTTGCCCATTGATAGATGTTCGGAAGGTCAGGGATCGTTGCAATCGGAATGCCGTTCAGGAGGAGAGCAGTGGGAAGGGCTGTGAGAACTTGGTCATCGATGGTAATAGAGTTTGCTCCAGTAATATCACCAGCGTTCTGTATTCCATCGGCGTTGAGCGTCAGTGATCCAAACCCACCAGCCGTCAGACTTAACTGCTGTAAGTTCTCAATCGTCTTCCCTGTTTCAAATCGTATATTACCCATTCCCGTCATTCCGTATCCTGACATATCTACAGTCTGTAGTGCTGGGAACTTTGACCAATCGGTTGCGGGTGATTCTCCGCTCGTATAGGGAGCGTATAATGGCTGATCTCCGCCCATCGTCGTAATCAGCGAAGGCATAGCATAAGGTATCGATGGATTTACGCTTGTTGTCGCAGGAAGTTCGGTCAGTGGGCGATATATCAAGGTATCTGCAGGATTCACTAGAACGGATGTGGGCGCAAGTGGGGTTGGTTCAGCCACCGGGACGGGTGCTACGTATGGAGCAGAGGCAATGAACGGAAGTCCCTGACCTGCAACAACCTGCGTTGTTGTGGTATCGTACGTGTGAGCCAACGGAGGCGGAACTGTCGTATCTCTTTCCCTATTGGGATATACGATCGGTATGAACTCGTACTCCATGCTATTCTATTATTTAAGGCAGGTAAAAAGAATATGGGGATAACTATAAATGCCGAACATTCCGCCACTGATTACGACGATGCCTGATAACCAGTCGTTATATGCTGCGTATGGTGGATTAGACCCAGCGAACCAGCAGTATCAGAACTTTTCGTGCATCCCAGTTTCTTGTGCTGGTAGCGGAACTCTACCTCCTGCAACGGAAGTTATACTCTTTTCGGCTACCGTTCCATACAACTTTGGCACACAGACATTCACACGCCTTTTCTTTGCGGATGCTGGGTTTAGTTATACAGCCACAGCAGCAACAGGCACGATTGTATTCAGGTTTAAGATAGATGGTGCGTTGATTGATTCTATTAGCCAAACTCCCAGTTTATCATCGCAGAGTGTAGCCTTTAATCAGTATAGCACCATGTTCTCAGCCACAACTGGTTCAGGATCATATCTATTGACTGTCACCGCTCAATCTACGGATGCGAATACGATCACGGCGACGAATACCCAGTCGCTCTATGGTGCTGTACTAGGTTGCAAAGCACCATAAACTATTGGGTTCAAAAAGAATAGTGGGAAACTATAAATGCCCGACATCCCTCCGCTGATTTCCTCGATGCCGAACTCCCAGCCATTATACGCCGCATATACTCCTCTCCCATCAGGAATCCATACCTGTATTGTCGGCACGACGCAGACAATCACTATTCCAGGACTGACTACGGATGCGGTTGTAAGCCTAACCTATATTCATCCTACAAGTGGCGGTGCAGGACAATGGTTTCAATCATCAGTGCCAACGGTCAATACTTTGACGATTACGCTGGGACAGGCGGCTGCTATCACTGAACGGATTATTTGGGCGGTAGCAAAACTTTGATAATTTTATTATCGTTCTATAGTATATAAATGCCGAATATCCCTCCGCTAATTACTGCCACTCCCGAAGCCCAGTCGCTCTTTTTGGATCGTGCTAGGGACTCCGGTGTAGCGTCAGGTCTTACTTGGGGTGCTGGATCAGGTGCGTACGCTGGAACTTATGTGGCGACTGCATCTATCCCTCGTGTGACTACGAAGTCCGTCGTTCTTGCGTCAGTTCAGGGTCTTGCTGTTGCCGATATTGCTATTCGCCTAATTGCGTCAGTCCCTACCACAGACACGATTACATTCGTCGCAACTGCTGCTCCATCTGTTTCGGCATCGTTCAAGATTGGATATTTCATCCTAGAACAGCAGCCTTAACTCCGAAGTTTTAAACTAAACAATCTGATCGCAAGTGAGTTTCGTCCTGAACGTTTCGCCGTGAATGGAGTCAATGATGATCCAATGGTAATCTTTGGTGAGTTCCCGGTATGCCTTAATCTTTTCATCCATCCTCATGCCTTTGGGGAAGTATGAGATCAGATAGGTCTTGATCGCCTGTTCTACGGATGCATCGGAGTTCAGGTATCCCAAGCAGACGTAGTTAATATTACCACGACTGATGGTGTTGAAAATTGTGAGGGACTGCCCCGTAATGATCCCCGAGATACGAGAATTACGATAGGTCGTCAAGAGGCGCTTCAACTGAGGATCGTTCTTCTTATCCACCACGTCGTCGATGATATGCAGGAACTCATAATGGTTGTCGCAGTGCTTATTGATCTTGTACGACTCGGCTAGAAGTTCAGGGTGATACTCGGTCGCTACGGCGCATGACTTCAGGAGAGGCTTATAGATCCCCGACTGAATAGAAGTGGTATGCAGAACGGTGATAAAGTGCTGCTTGAAAATATTCTCATAGAAATAATTCATCATACACGTCTTCCCGGCTCTTGTTGATCCCATCAATAGAATACTGATGCCGTATTCACGACTAGGGAGTTTGAGGGTTGAGATATCACGCTCAGTGAAGGCTTCCATTCCTTCTCTTTTATCTATGTAGATATATAAAAGAGATGGATAATCGTTTCCTGAATAACTTTTTGAAGATGAGGAGCAGTTTGGCTAACGATTCAGCCTCAAAGCCATCAAAGTCCGATGCTCCACGTAAGATCCCGATCTCCATCGCCACGATCATCGAGGACAAGCCGCCCAAGTCCAAAGTTCTAGAGTATTTTCGTAAGCGGATCGAAGAGATAGAGGATAGCGATGTAGATTAACCAATGAACCGAAAACACGCTTCATACCCGTCATCCAGGATAGTCGTTTCCATATCAATTTCAGTTTCGTTGGCATCCATGTTTCCCATCATCCGATTCATCACTTCGGACAGAGGTAGATTCTGAAAAGTGTAGCGTGGCTTGACGATCCAATTCTTATCAAACTGAATGACGATATTGAACTGCTCCTTCATTCTTGTTTGTATTATTGATGCGACATTATTTAAGCATATCCAACACGAAAATATGAGTGTAAAATGGATTATGGGTTTCCTTACCTAAAATATGTATCATAACGAAATAAGATGATGACCCAGCAGAAGCACAATCGGATTGTAAGGGCTGCAGTGGAGAGCGGATATATCGCAAAGTCGTACGAGTATGAAGTCATGACGATTGATGAACTAAAAGATGAACTGGTTAAGAGTATGATTAATCCTAACCATTTCAACTTGGTTGATATAAATGAGTATATTGATAATTTGATGCAAAATGATGATAGGTACTGCTGGGTATTATATGACTCTGATCTTGATGAGTGGGTCGCAGGTGAATGTGTAGCATACTTCCTCACCTCGCTATGCAATGGTGAATATGATAATTACAAGGGATACAATCAAGTCATCGTGAAGGCATCGGATTAGTTCTGTCCGACGGGCATACGCTTACCCTTCACCGTACGTGTAGAAGGGGCATACGCCTTGACATGACTGCCAGTCGGCATCGCCGGAGCGCCAACAACCGAACCTTCCGCACGGATCGGACGGCGTTCGGACTTGCCCGAACCCGTCGAAGTATCCTTAATCAGTCCATCTACCATCTGACGCTGAGAAGGTAGCAGGAGGGTGGAATCAACCATTCCATCAATAGCCACTGGCTTCCTAGTTCCACGAGCAGTATCCTGGATAACGGCACGAGCAGGAATATTCATTTATTAGAAGGACAACATTAATTATTCGGGCTGAAAAAGAATATTATATAAAGAGTATAAAACCCCAAGATGCAGCAGATGCTATCCGAGTCCGTCCAGGCATCCGTCCGCCCCCATGAGTGCAAGAATACCTATTACGCCACGTCCGGTGCTGCGGGACTTGTACCCAACTCTGAGGTGCAGTGCTTCCCTGCCGTAGTCGAGAATCGTTTTGTCACTGCCCTGCCCTCCCTGAACTCCGGCTCAACCTCCACGATCACCTTCAACCCCGATGGACTCATCACGGACATTGTCGTGAGCGCCCAACTCCCTGTCCCTGCTACTCCTACGGGCGGTGCGGCTGCCGGTGAGGGTCTTGGTCTAGGTCGTGGTTGGCTCTACAACCTCGTGCAGAGTATTTCCGTGCGCTATGCGGGTTCATCCCTCTACTTCTTCGGCGGTGAGCAGTCCCTCATTGAGAGCCTGTTTGACTGCGAGGATTCCGTCAAGCGTGATAACCTCCTGGCTCTCGGCGGTGCTGAACTGAAGAGTCCTTCCGACTGGGCGAACACGTCGCTCCGCCAGGCGTCCATCTACATCAAGTTGCCCCACAACTCGCCTGACGCTCAGGGTAAGCCGATTGGTTTCCCCACTGACAGCATCAGCGCACCGGTGCAGATTCAGATCCAGTGGAAGAACTTCGCTGATATCGTCCTCGTCAATGCGACGACGGGTGCGACGGCGGCGGCGGTGGCGGCGACCATCCCCAGCGGTTTCTCTTCGGCTCAGATGCAGTTCAAACAGGCGCACCTGCAGAATCGTGATGATAGCATCTCTGCCCGTGAGGATCTCTCCAAGCACTCGCTATCCGTCCCGCTCAAGTATTTCCCGCAGTTTCAGTTCCAGGCGACGCTGCCTTCTCAGAGCGGCTCGGTCTATCCCATCAATCTTACGGGTTTCCGCAGCGGCTCCGTACAGGGCATTCTGCTGTGGGTTGTGCGCTCGGCTGACCTGTCCTCCACGACGGCAGGTAATCCCCTCAACTACGTTCCCCTGCAGAGTGTCACGCTCTCCGTCAATGGACTCAACTACTTCGTGGCGGGTCAGAACTCGGCGCAGATTTGGGATCTAGTCGAGCGCAAGACGGCATGTCAGTTCAGCACGACCACACTGGCTTGGAGCAGTGGTTCTCAGGCGTATGTGGCAACTCCCGCTGCCGCCTACTACGTGTGGATGCCGTTCGCTCAGGGTACGGAAACGCTGCGTGATGACTCCATGCTGTCTAACGGACTGGGTAAAATGTTATGCCCTTGTGCTGCCTAATAAAGCAGTGCTTATATCCCTTGCGGAATTAACCGCACACCACGAAGTTCCTTAGAGCCTCTAACACCACTCCAAGCCGAAAGGCGAAGGAGGAACAGCGTTAATAACGCTTCCCAATGGTAATTAGTTTAGAGGATTGGATAATGTGGGTGGAAGACTCTCTATGCCGTTATGCAAGGCAGTGAGTAACCTGAACGACTTTATAGGATAGTGGCTCTTAACCATACTAGCAATATGGGAGTCAGAAGAGAAAGTCTAGTCCCAGTCCCGAGCGACTAACAAAATATACCGAAAGGTAGGGTATGGCACGATTGCCAACAGCGTAGTCAATCTAACGGTTGATACTGGTCTGCCGACGACCGAGTGCCAGTTGTATGCGGCGTATCTCTACAACTCCACGCTACTCGTCAGCGGTGGATCTTGCGACTACGTATTTTAGAAAACGTAATAGGTGTTCCATTTAAAGAGAGCAACCATATCATATATAAATGCCACGAGGAGTACCAATTGCTTCCTTTCATGATCGTTTTTTAAAACGAATTGTAAAAACTACTTGTCCTCGCCCTGAACTTGATGAGTGTTGGCTATGGACTGGTTCTTCAATCCCAAATGGATATGGTGTATGTATTCCAAATGGAAATGTAAAAGATATTTCAGGACGAGAATATACCCATCGGTATTCCTACAAATACTATAAGGGAGAGATTCCAAATGGTATGGATATAGCCCACGAATGTGATATCCGAAGTTGTGTGAATCCTAATCATCTACGAGCAGATACGAGAGCAGGTAATGTGAAGGATATGCGAGAAAGAAACCCCAAAGCATTCGGACAAAAGTTCAATAAAGAACAAATTGCCGAGATTCGCACAAGGTCAGCATCAACAACCATTAATGCTCTCGCCCAAGAATACAACGTAGAAAGACACACTATTTCAAGGATTGTGAATAACAAGACTTATACATAAAAATACGAATACGAGGGATTTTTTAATCTCTCCTATTCATATAAATGCACTCGCTATACAATCGAGGCGAAGACGTGGAAATCACACGAGTGCCTGGCGATTCGTATCTAGTAATTGACTCGGCGGATCGCTCAACCTCTACAACCGCAACTGGCGAGGCGCTGTCTATCCCGAACACTCAGCCGTACAACAACTTCCGTCTGCAGAAGCCTCAGAATCTAGTGCAGGGCGGTTTCACTCGCATTCAACTGACGGAGATTAATTTCCCGTATGCGATCCCCAATATCAATCCTTACACTGATACGATGTGGGTTCGAATTACTAATCCTACCGGAGGTGCAGTGATAGATCAGAAGATTACTCTAGAGGCTGGTGGCGATCCTGTTGAGGGGATGTATTATGGAAATACGTTGGCGTTTCTAGTTGCAGGAGAACTCAATACAACTGCCGCTATTTCTTCTAGTATCGGTATTAGTTGGCAGGTCGTTTATATTCCATATGATAGTACTGCGGCATACAACGGCGGATTTCAAATTATTGCGACTCGTGTTTCAACTTCCGCACTATATCCTTTTGCTCTGTATCCGTATAACCCTGCGCTAGTTGGAGTACAGCCTATTCCAGCAAAGAGTCTGTTGAACGTTATGGGATTCAATCCTCTATCAAATTGGAAATATCTTACGACAATTGATAGCGACAATCCAATCAAGTCTTCTGCATATGCTCCTCTGACTTATACATCATTCATCGATGTGTGTAGTTCTCGTCTGACCTATTACCAAAACGTACAGGATTCATCATCAAAGACAAACTCTAAGGGTGGTATCATCTGCCGTATTTATATTTCCGACGAAACATCTACTAGCCCCTCTCTAGGTTATTTCTATAACGGAACAAATCCTATTCGTTATCAGGCTTCTCAGCCTCCCGGATCTGCGCCGTTCATCATTCATCGGCAGTTTGCATCTCCCAAGTCGTTCAAGTGGAACAAGAACACGGCGATTGATTCAATTGATATTCAGTTGTATGATGATGCCGGACAGCCGCTATACATTGCAGCGGATAGGACTTATCCCGACTTTCAGATTACGTTCAAATGCACGGAGGACTAAAACGAAACAACATAACTTCCATGAACTACAACGGCTTTCGGCTTCGGCTTTCCAGCGTGTTTGCCTGATTTCAGGTGGGTCTTGTACGAGTTGCGCTGGATGACTGCACCACACTCACAGGTTATCTTTTCTCGCATTACTTCCATTTATCATGATCGGGTAAAATAAACGGCGGATCGGAGAAGATCTCTACCTTGTCATCTATTATAAAAATTGGTTGCTTCTTCGCAATTGAATCCCTGCTTATCAAAAATGGTATGTAGTGATTTTCTAGTCGAATGATCGTTCGTACGGTATGTTCGTGTATGCTGAAATAAACGTCGGTCTGATAGGCATACAGGAGTTTCCCGATGCGATCTATCTTCATATAAAATAGATGCTAGAAATAAATGGTTAATAAACCGATCCGAGAGTATGATCCGACTTTTGTATCATGTGCGCCGAGTCCAGCAGACGCTAAGGCGGTATTAGTCAGGCTAGATCCCAGCGGAAAATATCATACAATCAAGGTAGCGTGTCCGTTCTGTGGAAAGTATCACCTTCACAGCGGAGGCGAAGCAAGTAATCCTGTAGTTTATGGATTTCACAAATCGCACTGCCAAAAAGGTTCATACACAATTCTGCCTCCGCTTTAAAAACTTGGTGTAATATAAATGCCATACGCTATCAAAAAGGCAAAGGGTAAGGACGGATACTACGTGTATGGAGTCGATGGGAAGCGCCACTCCAAAGAGCCGATGGAACTCGAGATGGCGAAGAAGCAGATGGCGGCGCTGAATATCGCTCACGCCAAGAAGGAGGTTGCTCCTAAGAAGCCACGCAAGAGCAAGGCTGCGAAGGTTGATGTGATCGCCGTCCCGACCAAGATTGAGAAGAAGGAGGTGGTCGTTCGTAATCCCGTTGCGAAGGCTAAGAAGGTTGCAAGGGCGGTTGAGGTCGCCAATATCGATAGTAAGAAGGTAATGCGTCCTCCGATGGCGGTTGAAATGACGGGAGGTCTTGCCAACAACTCTCTATTGGATTTTCGTCGGAAGACAGAGTAAAAAACTCTGACGGCATTTAAATATTCCTCTTGCAGTAAGTATAATGAACCTAGATTGCCCGAAGTGTGAGTGTGAGATGCCTATGGATCACTACCGCCAGTTTGACCGGGATACATGGTCTAAGAAATTCACCATCAAGTATTTCCAGTGCTACGGATGTTGGATGTTCATCAAGAAGACGTTCCGGCGCCGCCCCGACGGATCAACTTATTTGCCAACTATTTAATAATGGAAATTAAGCAAGGAGATATTTTAGAACAACTACCTACAATCCCGGACGAATCTATTGATCTCATTTTCACATCACCGCCGTACTGGAAAGGATTTGAGTATGAAAGTTATTTCAATTCGTATTCTCAATACCTAGAATGGTGTAAGCGCTGGATCAAGGATGTAAAACGGACTCTGAAGAAAGATGGCTGGTTTATCATGAATATCGCCAACGACTCTGAAACAACAGTCAAAGCCTTCGAACTCCTGAATATTTGCCTAGAACACTGGAAACTGCACGATACAATCATTTGGAATTGTTATAACCGCCAACCAGCCAACACCGTGCGCCAACTCACAAACCAGCATGAATACCTGTTTGTGTTCCGCCATCACTCTGCAAACGCCCATATCAACAAGGAAGGTATCGTAGAAGCATATCCGTCAGTGTTCGACAGCAAGAATGTAGGAAACGTTTGGAAGATCCCGTTTGTCCGATCTAACAAATCATTGAAGAAAGTTTGCGGAGGTGAAAAAGATTGGGGGCATAGCGGGTTTCCCCCCGTAATGTGCGAACTCGTCATCAAGTTGTTCTCTAACGAAAATGACACAATTCTAGATTGCTTCGGCGGAACTGGGATCGTCGGCATCACCGCACAGAAACTCGGTCGCAAAGCCGTGATGATTGATAAAAACCCAATTACCACCTAAAAAACGACATTTACCGCAGCCCCCGTTCAGATAAAATACCCAAAACGGCTCAAAAACAGCCTTTTTAGGTCTTTTCCCGTCATTTCCCGTCGGTTTGGGATTTTCTCCCGTCTTTTCTTACCTATTTTGGTAAGAAAGCCAAACGAACCACCTCCCTTATGA
>JAUKPQ010092927.1:0-17812 GCA_032273045.1 Chloridella minuta | reverse complement strand
GTAAGAGTTTTGCCATCTGCTCTAATAGCGTAAGCAACTTGTCTGCCTTGTTGATGCCCCACCACACACGATTGGTGTTTCTTAGAGATAATGGCTGCTGCCGATCCAACAGGGCGATTAAGAGCTCCCGCAGTAACGTAATGGGCATATAGAACACCATCAATAATGATAGGCTGCTCAAACGGTAGAACTTCCCAACCAGCTTTAGCATATCCGAGATCCTCTATTGAAATAGTTCCGTCAAGCATTGAATCATTCTCTATTGCACGATCGATACGATGCTCATGGTTACCTAGTGTTAATACCATACGTGGCTTGTAGACCTTATCCTTGTTCTTACGCTGTCGTTCTTGTAAGTTGCGTAGTGGCTTTAGTAAGGTATCCATTGCTGCATGTGTTGCCTGTATGTCATGCTTATATCGTCTGCCTTCAAATGATTTCTTTCCTTTATCGTAACTGGAGAGACTTGGCATGTCCGCAAAATCGCCAATGTTAACAATAACATCAGGACGCTTCTTAACAATGTAGTTTCCAATCGCTTCAAGGAATGAGTAATCATGATCTGGCTTTACTTGTACATCAGGCAGGATCAGATGGGTGGTCAAAGTAAGCTCCTCCGATTTGGTATCCATATAGTGCAGACAATGCACGATTAAATACTGCTGTTACTTCATAATGAGTAGATCCATCAGGTACTGTAGTCTCTAATGTCACAGAACTGCTATCGTCTTCATCCTCATACTCAGTCAATCTAATAAAGATATTCATTCTTTTCCTTTCACTAGTAGAAGTACATCTACTTGATGTTTTAAATCGTTAACCTTCTGTACCATATCAAAGAAGTGATCTGCATCAACTAGGGCTAGTGGCTTACTGTTATTCTGTTTTAAGATAACTAGTGGCTCAACTAATCCATGTGTCTTTGCTTGTTCATAATCTTTATATACTGCAATAGCTGCTCTGTTCTTGCATTCAACTGTGTAATTAAACAATGACCTAGCCAAAGGACTGAGTTGCACATCTTCTCCACCCGCTCCCATGCTCGTTGACCGTACATCATCTTGGTGTAGAGTTGGAAAGCGATTGAGTATCTGATCCCTTGTCCACTGCTGTAGCTTTCTTCCTTTTGCTTTTGCTGACTGGGGCTTCAAGTTTAATTACCTTTCGTTTAACTATCATCTGCTTAGGGATAGTAATACTGTTGTTGCACATGCCATCTGTGATAGTACCTGCTAGTTCAATCTGTTGTTCATCTTCATAGACAACGAATCCAACACTCTTACATTGCAAGTCTTCTCGCTTAGGTTCGTGCCATTCTCCCTGAGCTAATGCATCCAACCATTCAATCACTACTAGACTGGAGGTTGCCACATTTGGTTTGGTTCTCTTCTTATCCACAACAACTGACCGTTCTCCAAGACTCGCTTGTCGTCTCCCTTGTAGGCTTCGAGTACAGCAAGATACATTTCCTTTTCGTCTTTGCATTCTTTAAGTAGCCTTTCCGCTTTAACTGTACCAATGCCCCTGATACCGATGATATTGTCAACTCGATCTCCCATTAGCATCTGTTTATAAAAGTTCTTAATGCCTTGTTCTTCTTCAATAAAGTAGAATTCATCCTTAACAAAGTTGTAGTGATCTCCTCGGAGCATATCTAAATCTTTGTCAATAGAACAAATACAATACTCACCTACTTGATGTTCATAAGCAGCAATACCAATAGCATCGTCTGCTTCCTGATCTTCAATCATAATGAAGTTCCAGGTCTTTAACATGTAGTCCCGAAGTCTATCATAATGCTTAGGCTTAGCAGCTTTACGATTACCCTTGTAAGGTGCAGTAATAGCTACGTCATTCCTAAAGTTCTTCTTACCAGTTAAGTATCCCTGATACTCATTGAAGTCGTTGTACAACAGCATATCCTCAATGAACTCGCTACATCTAGCTAACGCAATTGACTCTGGTTCTTCTTCAGAAGCAAAGCCAATGCGATAGACTAAGATGTCCCCATCAATCAGGGCTTTAAACATTAAAGAGCTTCTTCTTCTAGGTCAGCTAAATTGACACCTTCAGTTTTGTACTCAATCAATTCCTTGATGATAAGCTTGCTGACACCTACTCCAACACCCTTTTTACCTTGGAAATTGTAGTCATATGGTTTAATCAAAGCTACTGCTTTAGATCCATTAGCTATCTTAACCTTGATAAAGTTACCCTTCTCATCTACTGCAGTGATAGGATAGAGTTTGCTCTTAGCAGTGATGTAGAATCCTTGGTCTGGTTTCTTGGCATCGTTCTTTACGTTGATACCCATGTCCATCAAAGTCTTAACAGCATCCTTACTTAGATTACTCAAGTCTACTTGGTATTTTCCTGAGAGTTTATTTGGTTCATCAAGAGCAGCCCAGAAAAGATCAGCTTGAATCGGTAAAGGTTTAGTAACATCCATTTGTATTTCTCCTATTTAGTTTTACTACACATATATTATACCATACTTTTAATGCTTCGTCAATGTTTCCAACTCTAATTGTTGTTCATGACGTAATACTTCTAATGCTCTTTCTAGTAACTCGATAGCTGTATCATTGCTTAGGTATGTATACACTACAAGATAATCATTATCATTACCAAGAACAAGCATTTGATCTACACCCGCAGGTATACCTTGAATCTTCATGGTGCTCTGTCTGCTTCTTCTATTGCCTTAGCATAGTCCTTCATAGTAATCAGTTCTTGCTCAATAGCTTCAAACCAATAAAGAATCTGAGCAATAGGTTCTCCACGTCGTAGTTTCTGAAATACTATCTTTCTTAGTTCGTCCATCAGTGTGTTTCCTTCCATGAGTTACCTACTTTATATTCACCAGCTAATGGACAACGCATCTGTAACACCTTACCTGCATTCTCAATCGACTGTGCTCCTAGTTTACCTACCATATCTGCGTATGATTCCTCTACTTCAATCTGCCATTCGTCATGCACGTTAGCTACAAACTTGTAGTCTATTCCAAACTTACTAAGTGATTCATCTAACAGCACAACTGCTTGCTTCATAACAATCGCACCCGCACTCTGGAGTAGTGTGTTAAGTGCTGCGTGGTCAGACCTAACTTGTAACCTACGTCCATCAAGACCTGGTAGCGTTCCCGTGTTCTTAGCGATACTACTAACTTTCTCTCTAAGGATTTTGAGTGACGGTGTATTCTGAAGAAAACGAGACTTAAGTTCTTTGCCTTCTTTCTCTCCAGCACCAACAACCTTCCCGATCTTGGCATCCCCTGCACCATAGAGGAATGCATATATAAACGTCTTTGCCTGATTCCTTGTTTCAAGCCCAGCAGCTTTTTGGTTTGCCGTGTGGATGTCACCTGAAACGACTTCACTTGTGTACGCATCGTCTTTCATATAGTGAGCAAGCATTCTCAACTCCAACCCTGAAGCATCGATACCAACTAACTTATATCCCTTGTCTACAATCCATAGATCCCTGCAGTCTTCACCGTAGGGGCTTCCACTGTTAGGTACTTGTGCCATGTTAGGTGACATGTGCGTCATTCGTCCTGTGACTGCACCATTTGTAATCACCTTACCATGTACCCTACCATCACTACCTAATGCCTTCAGCCACGATTCTATTTGAGCTATCCTCTTCTGTAACATAAGATACTCATTGATCGCTTTAGCTTCAGGTATATCTAACCCTTCGAGCGTCCCTTCGTCGACGATTGGCTGCCCTGTTTCCGTGAACCTGTCTGGTTTCCAGCCCTTTTCGATGAGACGTTCACCGATTTGCTTGCGACTGCCTGGGTTGAAGACTTCGACTTTGGCTTTGAGACTCTTACCTGTTTTTTCTGAGACTCTTTCAATTGTTTTTGCTGGGAAAATACCCTGCATCGCAACTTCAATAGCAGCCAGCTTACTGCTAAGTTCAGATAAAAGGATTGTAGCTTTCTTTTCATCCAGTCTAAAACCGTTTCGTTCTTGCTTTGCGATAATCGCTTGGACCTTGTGTTCAAGTTCAATACTCCTCTGTTCAAATTTGTTATACTTCAATTCGTTAATCAATACATCATACAACTTCTGTGTTACCAAAGTATCTTGGATACAGTACTGCTCCATCTCTGGTGTCAGTCCACCATCCCAATCACTGAAGTCACCTTTAGGAAAACCTAATCGCTGACCCCATGCTGCTAGACTATGACCGCCTTCGAGACTTGGATTCAGTAGTCGACTTGCTACGAGAGTGTCGTACACTTGGCTCAACTTCATCGTAACGCTCCAGCTCTTCTGTAGTACTGGTAGGTCGAATGCGATTCCGTTGTGCATGATAATCAAATCGCAACTGTCCAAATACTTTTGTAATCCACTTGCTTGTTTCCATGATACTACTGCTCCTGTCTCAATGTCTCTTGTTACTACTAGCCATATCTTATCGTGTGTACTGTTTGTCTCTATGTCCAGTACAATCTTCATTCTGTTACTCCTTGTCTAACTCTCCAGGGATACGACTGCTCTAACCAAAAGCATCTCATCTCTCCATTCTTAGTGGATAAGAAACCCCTCCATATAGTATGCCTAGTACTAAAGTCATTGCATGTAAGTGATTGAATATCAAGGTAAATTCCTTTGGATACCCATCCTATGCAAACGCCTACGCATAATATAGTTGCACTAAGCAGACTTCTTAAGTGTTGGTTTCTTGTTAACGATAGGCTCTTCAAGGATAACGTCCTTTGGTAGGTTATGTCTAGCATTTAGTAATGACTGTACTTGTATCTCTAACTTCTGTACCTTCAGTGCTAACTCATTTACTGCGTCAATTACTTTCGTAAGTTGTAACAAACTCATACAATTCCCCATTTTATTAATGCATTAACAATATAAATAATAATACCTAGTAGGTACATAACTGCTGCAACAAGTTCAACTAAGACTAGTGGTGCATCCTGCTGCAATATACCTGCTAAAGTCCACAATGCTGACCCAATCAAACCAAATAATAGATTCAATGGATACACATTCAAACTTGTCAGTCCAATACCTACTAGGCACAATGTAGTTCCTAACCATTTTAGAGGTACTAACTACAAGTGATTACGTTTGGACATACTGTACATATTTGAGTCTTTCCGTTGATTGTTACGATTGTTGTTGTACATGCCATACTAATATTATACACCATTACTAGTGTTACTGCAAGTAAAATCTTCTTCATAAACTATTCTCCTCAGGTGGTAATTCATTCATACGTCCAGTGTGACGACTATATAACAAACGACAAGCAAGCCCAGTAAGACCACTGAAACGATTCTTGAGAACTCGAACATAAGTAGTATTCCTTTCGTTAGTTTCTACATGCTGCCCATTCCGCTCTAAACCTATCACCATGTCACTCAACTGTGCGATACTGCCTGACCCACGCAGTTGTGCTAACGATGTCACTGCACCCTCCTCATGCCCCTTAGAATCAGGACGCTTAAGGTGAGACACTACGAACAACGCAATACCTGTCTCTTGCACTAGCATACGCAACTTAGTCATGATCTCATCGATAGCTTTACGCTCGTCGCCAGACTCCTGAGCAGATACGATAATGCTTACATGGTCTACGAATACATACTTGCAAGCAAGCCCCCTAGCCATGAACCTAACACGATTGATAATGTTGTCAACACTAGTAGAACCAAAGTGATCAAACAAAAACAGCCTATCAGTACCAAGGGTATTATCAAACGCTCTACGCAACTCTTCATCTGTAACCTCACAATCAGGTAGGTGTAACGGTTTATCTGCAGCCAATGCCATCAAACTCTTAGCAGTCTTCTTAACTGATTCCTCCAAGAACATTAGACCAATGTTATCCTCTGTCTTACTCAGTATCTGCCACACAATCTCTCGCAGGAATTGAGACTTACCTAATCCTGATCCTGCTGTTACTGTAACAAGTTCTCCCAAACGGATTCCGTATGTTAGATCATTGATACCATGATACGGATACATTACCTCAGCCTTCTCTTCCTTCTGATTGACTAGCTCCCACAAGGTAGACCCTGAGACAATCCCATCAGGTACATACTTCTCTGCATCCCACCAAGTGTCAACAAACTCCTTGTTCAATCCCTTAGCAAGGTAGTCGCATGCATCCTTGAGTCCATCCTGCTTAGGTTTAAATACGAATGCTTTACTACCGAACAACTCTGCCACCTCCTTAGCTGCCTCCTTACCTGGCTCATCGTTATCAAAGCAGATAGTAATCCTATCAAAGCTATCGAGATACTCAAAGCTTGCTCTGCAATCCTTCAATGCAGACTGTGCTCCGTTACGGATAGACACTACAGGAAACCTAGACCCTGTTAACTGGTATGCTGCAAGTGCGTCAAACTCTCCCTCCGTAATCGTAATAGCTTTCCCTCCAGGGGTAAACTTATTCTGACCGAACAATACAGCATGCTTCCAGTCACCCTGAATAGAGAAATCCTTAGCTTCTACTGATCGTACCTTAGCTGCAATCACCTTACCTGCTGCATCGCAATATGGAAAATAGTAGCTTTTACCATCAGATCCTGCCCCAAAGTGGTGCATAGTAGCTGCAGATATACCACGCTCTACCACATGTACTGCCTCTGTGTTCTTGAATACCTCTAGCACTGGTTTATAGCCCTCTGGTTGAGTTTGTTTAAAGGAGGTGATACCTAGCCCTTCTAAGTCTTCTATCGTGGCTCTAGGGGCTTTCTCGTAAGCCTTACAGACATAACAGAATGTATGACCATCATCGAATAAAGCATTCCCATCACTTGATCCACACTTAGGACACTCGGTATGCTTAAGGAATACTGAATCATTCGTCTTCAAAGCATAGCTCCTTGTTCTTTTGTTTTAAATAGCTTATCTTCTCCATCTCGATGTGATTATAAATATCTGTCATTACTTGATCAACTCCGTATTGTGCAATGTAGTAGACAATCTCACCTAGTGCAAAGTGATAGTGTGCTTGCTCCTGGTCAAAGTTCGTTTCGTCCATCTTCTTAGTTCCTTCTTAGTTAACTATATAGAAAACAATAATAATATAAAACTACTTAAGACTACTTAAAACTACTTAGTATTACTCTATAGAGAGTATACAGTATATTTACTTCTTTGTCAATAGCTTTTACTTTTTCTTTTACAGTCTTATTCGTCATAGTTCTCTCCGTCTTGGGTTTCTGTCATCTCGTCTTCGTCCCCATCGTATAGGTCGTACCGCTCCTCCGATATAAGGTCGTCCTTGATTGTGCTATAGCACTTGTTACACATATCCAGGTATTCCCCTGTAGTCACACTCTTACGAGTAGACTCAAAGTCACTCAGGTTTTTATCGCAGCAATAGCATCTCATAATTTAATACTCCTAATATTGTACCACAGTTAGACGATTCCGTCACCTAAAATCTTGTATGCCCAAATAAATCTATTGTCTTTCTTCTTCTCTTTAAACACTTTAATTGTCTCTATCTTAAAGCATCTATCTAGTTTAGCAAACTTCTCCGCTTCCTCCTTATAACCAAATATTCTAACTACTGTATTATCATAGTCTAAAATCTTATATAGCTTTTTCATAAGTAACCTCCGAAGTAAGCAAGTAACACCTGAATACTGAAAAATATTACAGTAAACCCAAGTACCCCATAAATAAATTCATGCTCATTCATAGTCTTTAAAGTCTCCGCTCTTTTGTTGATCCCAATACCCCTTGAGGTACTCCATCTCCTGCTCTTTAGTTAAGTCGCAATCCTCTATCCCCTGGTTATTACCTGATGGGCAATAGTGGGGTCTAATAGGTCTACGATAGTATGCGTCCGCACTACCCCTGTCATAAGGGCTGCCATGTAGTTTATTCATTGTCATCATCCTCTTCTTCATCATCTTCAATTAGCTCTCCGTCTTCATCATACTCTTCATCATCTTCAGGTTCATAATAATTATCGTTGTAATACCCATCACTATATCTATTCATTTTCCGCACTCCTCTACGTGATCTACGTCTACGTCATCGTTATACTTCTCCTCCCAGTAATCCGAGAATAATTCTAACGCCTCCCACGTTTGACTAGGTAAGTAACTACTAACTTCATTGACTGTACCATCTTCCCAGGTAAAAACTACTTGTATTGTTTTGATCTTCATTTAATCCACCTTAAAAAAGTATTTAACGTATGCCCTAGGGTTAGGGGTTTGATTATCATACCATACCCCATTAATTAGTGCAAGGGCATGCTTAGATTTTATTACGTAGTACTTACCCTTAGGGTATTGCTTAGCAAAATTAGCGAGCGACATCTTTAATTTTGTGGGCATCTGATAGTTGTTTATATCCGCAACTCCTGGATAGTGTTTAAAAGTGTTTAAAGCCTCCGTAATCATGCGAATGCTTGCACCCTTACCCCTTACCCTACCTAGATCTTTAAACGTCTCTGCAACTTGATAATAGGGCTTGTTTAAGACAATGCTCATTGCATTCAAAGCACAATTATTCCTATCCGCTCCGCTTGGGTCTGCTAAGGTTTTTATATAATCCATTTTATGCCCCTGTAATAGTTCTATACAATACTCTATGCCCTTCAATTGCGTAATAGTCTAGCTCATCTATATCACTTAATATATCGTCCGCTCTAAGCATAATCTTACCTATCTGATCATTGCCTAGATAATCATACCTATCAAGCAACCATAAATTAAAATGTTCTAATACCTCGATTTTGCTGCATGTATTGAGTGACATAATTAGCCCCTTAAGTATTGTATAAATTCAATTGCTTATTCCTAAGCTTAGCGACAATCCTGCTATAGATATCCGCTTTACTTTTATAGTAAGCATAATCTCTATCCCCTGGATTAAAATTAGCCCATCTATTAGCATGCTCATTAGCTAGAATGGCATCCGCTAAACTATATCCACAATCCACAATATTATAGTTAGCTTTAAACCCCTGGATATCATAGTGAGCTATAAACCCGCTTGCTAGATAGATATACTTATAGCCCGTCCCGTTTAGCTTGCTTATATCGTCGCATGCTCTCACAATATTATTGACAATTAAGCTTTTTTGCTTTTCTGTAATTGCATCCATTCTATGCCCCTTTAGATTCATTAATAAATTGATTAGTCAACTCTATAGCCCTGTTTTTATCCATTGTGGATATATAAGTAGTAGCCCCTTCTATGGTTTTGCTTATCTGATACTCACCCCTTTTAAAAGTAACCATTACAATTGTATTGTTTATATCCGTTTTAAGTACTAACATAATTAAACCCCTTATAAATAAATTAAGATTAACCCCTTACAGCTAGAATTTTAATAATTTTTGCCTTGCTGCTGCCATGGGCAATAAATCCTACAATAGCTTTTCTCTCTGATTTTTGGCATAATTGGCAGGTTTTGCAGGATATATTATCCTTCAATTGTGCAGGGCATATAGCAATTGTATTACCTGCAGGTGATTTAAAAGTACTTGTGCCAGGATTAGAACTCAATACTACAGTTGACGGTAAACCGAGATTATAGGCGTTATCTGCATCCGCTAAATTCTCTGCACTAATATTGATAGTAAACCCTGCAGCATTAGCGGATTTGATTGCAGCTAAATTGCTTGCATTGTTTATAGGGTAATGAGTGTAAGTAAAACCGTTTTTACCCTTATTAGCTGCAACTAATTGATCAAGCTTAGCAGCATCTATTAAATTATTTTGCCCTGGTAAATCCCCTGCTTGATTGTGACGCCAAAGTGTATTTGGTTTAAATGCTGCTATAGCGTCGCAAAATTCATTCCAATTAGTACCCCTAGATTTATCGCTTACTTTAGTCCAATGCATATTGAGATGATAATCCAGGGCATAGCATCCGCCATCTTTAAAACTACAATTAGGCGGGCAGCTATCCTTCTCAGTAGTTGATACAGGTATTGCCCCTGTTTTGGTATTGCTGCTTTTTAGTGTTAAGTGTACTTGCATTTTTTATTGTCCTAATAGTTTAGAAGATACATTGTTATAAATTGCCTTGCCGTTTTCTGTAAGTGAATCATAGCTAAACAAAATGCTAGGTTTAAAATATTTTTGCATTCTGCATAGTCTAGAGTATTCACTAGAATATTGCCCATTATGGCAATGGGTATAAGCTAAATAGTAAGCTTCTACAATATCAAATCTATCAAAATATAACATGTTAAACCCCTTATAAATAAAGTGAGATATAAATAATTAAACCTGTAAAGCTTGCTATTGTAATGCATGTATTTAATAAGCTTACTATTTTTTGATTGATTGTCATAGTATATCTGCCCCTTTAGCTAATTTATTGCATTCTGCAAAATTGCCCCTGTAAACAATCCAATATCCAGGTTCTAATTGATCCCCTAAGCATACAATCATATAATTATTGTGATTGCGTTGTACGGTATATTTTTGCATTGTAAACCCCTTATAAATCTATAGTTAATTGTTTAAAGCTTACAGCATTCATATAACCTTCTAAGCTTGTAGAATAGTCACTAATGATATCTAACCCGTCATTAAAATAATTTAGTGCTATAAACCCTGTTTTATTGCCTGCTTGCAATATTAAATCTACACAATCATAGGAAAATGCTGCATCTAGAATAGCTTCTAAATTATCAGTAGGTGCTATATCTGCATTGTCATCTGCTGCAGCACCAACTAAAAACCCCTGGTCTAATGCTGCTTCTATTAGTCTCTGAGTGATTGCTTTTTCAATTGTAGTTAACATTTTTATATCCATTCTTGATTGTTATATAAATTTAATAATTCTAATGCTTGCTTTTTTGTGCTGCATTCCTGAATAATTTTATATAATGCATTCGGATTAGTGGTTTTTAATATCCAATATACTTTTTTAGTAGTATTGCCATTAAATTGTTCTTTTCTCTCAATATATAACATTTTTAACCCCTTATTTAAACTGATTCTACAATGTAATTGCTATGAGATTCAATCCATTCTAAACACTCTGCAACTGAACTCAAATATACAGCATTACCATTATGAGTAATTGCAAACCATTCTACACCGTTTACAGCAGGTTTTTTATCGATGTAATAGTCACCGTTAACCATTTCAATTGTTGCATTAAATGTAAGCATTTTAAACCCCTTAATTGTTTAAATGATAAATTCTGAATTATCTACTAAATTATACTCTGCAGCTAAATATAATAGTTCTTGCTTGCTTTTATTAGTCATAGCAGAGCGGATTAGACTAGAGATAGATCTAGCTGCTGTATCAGTCATATTATTAGATAGATATACTTTAATCATCTCTACTTGCTTTTTTTGTGCTTTATTCATTTTAATTTATTCCTTGTTAAGTGTTTAAATTTTGCTGCTATGTAAGTAATTTAATCCTATATATAGTACTTGTCAAGCATTATTTTATAGGTGTTTTCCCTAGGTAACTGTAACCCTATATAGTATATGGATTAGTAGAGTTCTAGCCCTAGTAATACTAACCCTAGATAAATCAATTAATCGTCTCTAAGCTTGTTTAAATCGATTCTAGAGCTATTGCTTAATTTATAGGCAATTATCCTGCAGCTATTGTTTAGTGTTATGTTAGTGAGTACTAACGAGGCCCATTATTTATATCTAAATAGCCCTATAGATTGTAGGGTTATATAGATGCTATTGCTTATCCTGGTAGATTATGGTAGATGCTAAATAGTAGTCTAAATAGTCTCTAGAGTGACTATCCTAATCTCATTCATTTGTCAATACAAATCTAAATAACCCTACAGAATGTAAGTCATCTATATGATCTATATCATCTATATGAATTTCCCTAGCATACTAAATTGATCTTGTCAATAGGTGTTTACCCTGGTTTATGATTGATTTTAGCTATTGAGTTTAACTTATTGATAGTTAAAAACTATTGATGGGGGGATGGGGCTGGTTGCTCTTTAGATTTTTGACTCAGGCTCTTAAATTCACGAGAAGGTAAATTAAACTTTACAATTAATTAAGAAAACTTGACAATAAATAGTGCATGAATTATCAATAGAATTATCCTTATAAATCAATGACTTAACTATATAGTATACATAGTTGTATAGTGTATAATAACAACACTTAAAAGGGACAGAGTAGATAACTGCGGAATACGTGCTAGCGTAGCTCTCTAGACCCGCACAGCATGTGAGGTTTACCGCTTAGTCTCCCTATAGAGGGGTTCATAAGATGTGCATCCAGAGGACAACTAGGAACTAAATAAAAATAAAGCTTGACAAATCCAAGAAGTTATGGTATAATAGTTGTACTAAGAAGAAGACTAAGTTGAAAAAACAACAATAAAAGACAACTGAACCTCTGAAGAGTGCAGTAAAACTAAGTAGTTAACTATATAGTATATTTCTATTCTATTGGTTTTTGTTCTCTGCGATAGCAGGTAAAGAAAAGGTTCTTAATGTCTGAAGATTTAGTGTCTCCTACTACAGTGGTGTCTATCCCCACAGTCCAGCCTAGGAGAGGTCGTCCACCTAAGTCAGTTGTGGAAAGCAAGAAGAAAAGAAACAAAGTAGGAAGACCAGTAGGTGATGCTGGAAGAATACAAGAATTTAAAGCTAGGTTATTATCTACTACAGGAACTAAGGTAATAGATACTGTGCTTCGTAAAGCATTAGATGACGAAGATAAAGACCAGGTGGCTTGTTTAAAGATGTGCTTAGATAGAATGTTACCTACATCATTATTTGAGAAAGATGCTAAGGGACAACGTAATGCAGTAACTATTAATATTACTGGGTTAGGTGAAACTAAAATAGAAGCAGTAGAAGAAATAGATGCAGAGATAATCGACTACAAGGAAGTAGAAGATGAATCTTAGTTTCGAGTTACTGCCTTGGCAAAAAGAAGTATTCCAAGATAAAACTAGATTTAAAGTTATTGTTGCTGGTAGACGATGTGGTAAATCTAGATTATATGCAGTATCATTATTAGTAGAAGGACTGCGTTGCCCACAAGGGAGTGCAGTTATGTATGTTGCACCCACCCAGGGACAAGCAAGACAGATTATCTGGGATGTATTAATGGAACTAGGTAGAGATGTTATTCAGAGTAGTCATGTGAATAATATGGATATCACATTAATTAATGGAGCAAAGATATATGTTAGAGGATCAGATCGTCCAGATACTTTGCGTGGCGTCAGTCTTACTTATTTGGTTCTTGATGAAGTAGCGGATATTAAGAGTGAAACCTGGGAAAAGGTACTACGTGCCAGTTTGTCTGACAAAAAGGGGAGTGCTCTTTTTATTGGAACTCCTAAAGGAAGGAACTGGTTCTATGATATGTACAATCTTGGACTGGGGCAAGAAGATGAAGAATGGAAGTCTTGGCATTTTACAACCAAAGATAATCCTCTCATCGATCCTAAAGAGATTGAAGGGGCTAAAAAGACTTTAAGTAGTTTCTCTTTTAAGCAGGAATACGAAGCTTCCTTTGATAATGCTGGTACTGACTTATTCAAAGAACAGTGGATTAAGTTTGGAGAAGAGCCTGACGATGGTGTTTATTACATAGCCATCGACTTAGCAGGATTTACCAATACCAACTACTCTGAGAATCGCAAGAAAAGATTAGATGAATCAGCAATCGCAGTAGTTAAGGTTACTGATGATGGTATTTGGTTTGTTAAAAAGATTGAGCATGGTAGGTGGGATGTTAAAGATGCTGCAGCCCGTATCCTAAAGAACATCAAGGAGTTTGAACCTGTTGGTGTAGGGATGGAGCGAGGCACAGTTAGAAACGCTGTGTTGCCCTATCTAAGCGATCTGATGAGGTCTAACAATACCTACGCTACAATACAAGACTTAACGCACGGTGGTAAACAAAAGACTGAGCGTATTGTGTGGGCATTACAGGGACGGTTTGAGCACGGTAAGGTTATCCTCAATGAAGAGGAAGACTGGAAAGAGTTCCAAGACCAGCTACTAATGTTCCCTACCTCGCAAGTACATGATGACTTGATTGATGCCCTAAGTTATGTAGACCAACTAGCTGTTACTACATACTTCGCAGATGATGAAGATGATGAATATGAATGTCTCGATTTCGTAAGTGGATACTAAGGAAACTATGTACAATAAAGAAAATGAATTTGTTCCTCTAAACTTTGAAGAACTCAGTAATAACCCTGTAGTATGGGAAGTTATTAAAGAAGAGATGAATTATCTTAGTGGTGATTGTCTTATGAAGATTATCACTGCTGCTAAAGAAGAAGGTTTAAAAGATACTGAAATCTTCTTTCCTGCTGTAGAGCAAACTGAGATTGAATTTGAAGATCCATTTGCTACATCCATTGACGATACTACTAAGGAAGACTAAGCATGGCTGAGTTCAAAGAAGACGAAGTAACTAGCGAAGATCAAGAGTTAGTATCTTTTGTTGTAGACCACTGTAATGGCTGGCGAGATCATCGCAATGTTAACTACCTAGACAAGTGGGAAGAGTATGAGCGTCTCTGGAGAGGTATCTGGGATGCTGCAGATAAGTCAAGAGACTCTGAGCGTAGTCGTCTAATCACTCCTTCATTACAGCAAGCTATCGAGTCTAAGCAAGCTGAGATCTCTGAAGCAGTCTTTGGTCGTGGTGAGTTCTTTGATATCGTTGATGACCAACAAGACCCACAACAAAATGATTTACAACTCATGCGTACACAGATGCATGAAGACTTTAAGTTCTCTAAGATTAAGAAGTCCTTAGACAACATTATCCTTCTAGGTGAACTCTACGGTACTGGTATCGGTGAAGTCATCGTAGAAGAGAAGACTGTAATGACCCCTGCTACACAGCCTATCCCTGGCTCTAACATGGCAGCTATCGGTGTTAACGAAACCAAGAAGTTTATGGTTGGTCTTAACCCTATCAATCCACGTAACTTCCTTATCGAGCCTAATGCTAAAGACGTAGAAAGCTCACTAGGTGTAGCAATTGAAGAGTACGTAGCTTACCACACTATCATTCAAGGCATGGTTGATGGAACATATCGTAAAGTAGGTATTACTCCTGCTTACGAAGATATGAGACTAGAACCTACTCAAGAGACTACTCAGCGTCAGGACGACAAAGTACGTCTTATTCGCTACTACGGTAAAGTACCTAAGAGTTACCTAACTGGCTTACAGAAGAAAGAAGGAGAAGAAGTTATTGACTTGTTCCCTGAAGGTTCTGAAGCAGAAGACTATCAAGACTTAGTAGAGGCTATTGTTGTTATTGCTGATGATACTTGGCTTCTTAAAGCTGAAGAATCACCTTACATGATGAATGATCGTCCTGTAGTAGCCTATCAAGCAGACTCTATGCCAGGTCGTTTCTGGGGTCGTGGCACTGCAGAGAAGGGCTACAATATGCAGAAAGCTATTGACGCTCAGATCCGTAGTCACCTAGACTCTCTAGCACTAACTACTGCACCTATGATGGCTATGGACGCTACACGGCTTCCTCGTGGTGCTAAGTACGAAGTACGTCCTGGTAAGACTATGCTTGTTAATGGTAATCCTACAGAGATCATGATGCCATTTAAGTTTGGAACTACAGATCCTGCTAACTTCCAGACAGCACAGAACTTCCAGACAATGCTCCTACAAGCTACAGGAACGATGGATAGCTCTTCTATGCCTGGTCAGGTAGCTGGTGGTGAGGCAAGTGGTGCAGGACTCTCTATGGCTCTCTCAGGGCTTATGAAGAAGAACAAACGTACCTTGATCAACTTCCAAGAAGACTTCCTAATTCCTTTCATCACTAAAGCTGCTTGGAGATTCATGCAGTTTGATCCTGAGCGTTATCCAGTTAAGGATTATGTATTCCTACCTACCTCTACTATGGGTATGGTTGCTCGTGAATATGAACAACAGCAGATGGTTGGTTTGATGCAGACTCTTGGACCTTCAAGTCCTATTACTCCAGTACTGTTACAAGGTATCATTGCTTCTTCTAGCATGTCTAATCGTGAAGAAATCATCTCTACATTACAGAAGATGAGTGAGCCTAACCCTGAACAAGCTCAGATTCAACAAGTTCAGATGCAGTTACAGATTCAAACTGCTCAAGCACAACTACAGAAGGTACAAGCTGAGGCTGCTCTAGCTATGGCTAATGCACAGCAAGCAGGTGTAGAGACTCAATTAATGCCTGTAGAGCTGCAAATTAAGGCTGCTGAGGCTCAAGCTAAGTCTAGTGGTCCTGACCCCTTCACCAGAGCTGAGAAAGTGGCTAATTTGAACCTTAAACAGGCTGACATTATGTCCAATGAACGTATCGCTCAGATGCAGATGGCTAACAAACAGTTCGAGAAGCAAGCAAAACTGTTAAAAATGTAAAAAGTACTTGACTTTTGAGTAAATCTGTGTTATAATATTAACATACTAACACACATTTGCTCCCTTGTCAAGGAAAAAGTAAAATGAATCGAGAATTACAGGAATACTACGAGAATAGATTTGAAATGATGGCTACCAAGGGGTGGCAGGATCTATTAGAAGACTTAGAGTTAATGATTTCTACTACTGATACAGTAAGAGGAATTGATACAGAGCAACAACTCCACTTCAGGAAGGGCGAAATGTCCATCATGAATTGGATTAAGACACTTAGAGAGTCAAGTACTGAAGTCTACGAGCAACTGCAAGAGGAAACCTCTGATGGCACGTAGAATGTACGACTTTAAGTGTGAAAAGAATCATCTAATGGAGTCTTTCGTCGATGAGACGGTTAAAGAGGCTTTATGCGATGTGTGTGGCGAGAAAACAACTCGCATCATCTCCCCTACTACTATATCTTTAGATCCTATTAGTGGGCAGTTCCCTGGAGCAACAGCAAGGTGGAGCAGAATGAGAGCTGAGAAGCTGGCATTGGAGAGGAAAACAAATAGTTAATCGGTTCATAAGTGGACTCTTGACCACCGAACCATTTTTTAAATTATCCTAAAATCGCATTGCGACAGGAGTATACATGGCTGCTAATTTTATCGAACTGCAAGAAGAAGAAGTATCTAACGAAGCTGTAACCGACTTAAATCAACAAGATAGTACAGTCCTAGACGCTGAAGACACTAGCTCAGCACAACCTAAAGAGATTGCTAAAGAACCTGAAGTACCTGAAAAGTACAAAGGTAAAAGTCTTGATGAAATTGTCAAGATGCATCAAGAGGCTGAAAAGCTTATTGGTCGTCAAGCACAAGAAGTAGGTGAAGTGCGTAAGTTAGCTGATTCTCTTTTAAAGCAACAACTCGAACCGAAGCACGACACACAGCCAGTAAAAGCACAAGAGATTGATTGGTATGAAGATCCTGAGAAGGCAGTAAATCAGGCATTAGAAAAGAACCCAATTCTGAAGCAGTTGCAGGAACAGCAAGCTCAACAGGCTTTGTTGTCAGCAAGAGCAGAAGTAGAAAAAGTTCATCCTGATTTTCTAACTATCGTACAATCTGAAGATTTCGTAGAGTGGGTTAAACAATCCAAGATGCGTATTCAGATGGTCCAACAAGCTGAGAATTATGATGTTGATGCAGCACTAGAACTCCTAGGTAACTACAAGTCACTTAAGAATGTTCAAACTCAGAAAGCAGATACAACAAAAGCTGCTGATGATGTGCTACAGAAAGATAATAATGACGCAAGATCTAAGGCACTTAAAACTGCTGCAGTACAGCAAGGTGGGACAGGAGAATCAACTAAACCCATTTATCGTCGTGCAGACTTAATTCGCTTAAGAATGCAAGATCCTAATAGATACGAAAGCATGGCAGATGATATTCTCCAAGCTTACGCT
>JAUKPQ010092816.1:0-17877 GCA_032273045.1 Chloridella minuta | reverse complement strand
TTAAAACCAAAAAACTAGACTTCATCGAATACAAAGCGCATTACATCCTTTGCTATTGCGAGATTAAGCTTAATCTCCTAAGATGTATGAAACTTTTAGAAATTATCATACGTTGCTTTTTATGAAACACCACTCACTTCCTAAGCTAACGCTACTCAGTCAATTCATCATCACAGCCTTTGCTTTGCCTTGTGCGCAAGCGGATGATATTCGTGTCTTACCTGAAGTCGAGGTGGTTGGTTCACGCTATAGCTTATTAGGTGTTGCAGACTCTGCCAATGAAGGTGCAGTTGGTCAGGCACAAATTGATAATCGCGTGGTAGCTCGAACTGGTGAAGTGCTAGAAGTCGTTCCTGGACTGATCGTGAGTCAACACAGTGGTGAAGGCAAAGCGAATCAATATTTTTTGCGTGGTTTTAATCTTGATCACGGATTAGATTTCAAACTCTCTTTAGATGGCATGCCGATTAATCAGCGCAGTCATGCGCATGGTCAGGGCTGGGCAGATTTAAATCCCATCATTCCTGAACTGATTTCATCGATACATTATCGTAAAGGTCCTTACTACGCTGCAGAAGGTGATTTTGCTAATGCAGGTTCAGCTAATATTTTTTACAGCGATAAGATAGATAGAGGTTTAGCGAGTGTAGGGTTGGGACAGAATGGTTATTACCGCACTCTATTAGCGAATGCACCGAAATTTCACGATGGGAATCTGCTCTATGCATTAGAGCTCTCTCATTACAATGGCCCTTGGGACACACCTGATAACTACCGCAAATATAATGGCATATTGCGTTATTCAGAAGGTACATCAGCCAACGGATTTAATCTGACTGCGATGGCCTATTCAGGCAAATGGAACTCTACCGATCAAATTCCATACGACGATTATAAGCAAGGAAAAATTTCTCGCTTTGGCGCTATGGATACATCATCAGGAGCGAATGCTAGCCGCTATAGCTTGTCAGCTGAATGGCGAAAAGCAGATGCAAGTGGAACTTGGTTAGCACAAGCTTATGTCATTCAAAATTTTCTCGATCTATATTCTAACTTTGAATATGCCGCTACCAGCCAATTTAATCAGCGTGATAGCCGTGTTACATCAGGCTTAAATGTAGCGCGTAGCTGGGATGTGAAAGGCATGGGCAAAGAAGCGACCAATACCTTAGGCATACAAATACAAAACGATAATATTCATAATGCACTTCAGGGTACAACAAGGCGTGTAAATAACAATTGCAGTGGCCGTGATGGCAACGGTGATCTAATCATAGATCAATGCCGTAGAGATCACATCAATCAAAGCAGCCTAGGTCTGTATGCAGAAAATCACGTGCATTGGAATGACTGGTTTAGAACCGTTGCCGGTCTACGTGGTGATTACTTTCGCTTTAATAATCTTGGCTTAACTAGTTCTACCGGTGATAACAATACTGCGACTGTGAATGATTTTATAACTAGTCCTAAACTCAATGTCGTCTTTGGCCCATGGTCAAGAACTGAGTATTACTACAGCATAGGGAATGGCTATCATTCAAATGATGCGCGTGGTGTAACTGCAGGATCTGGAATACGATCCAATGGCTTGGTCAGAACATTTGGTCAAGAAGTGGGCGTGCGCACAGAAATCATCAATGGCTTACAAACTACACTCGCCTTATTTCAACTCGATAATGCATCCGAGATTGTGTATGTAGGCGATGCTGGTCGCACAGAAGATTCAGGTCGTCGTAGTCGTCGTACTGGCTTTGAATTCAACAACTATTTCAAAGCCACTAAATGGCTAACTATTGATGCCGATTTCGCTTACGCTAAAGCTCGCTTCAGAGATCCGAGCACATCGGGAGGTGGTAACTTCATCGAAGGCGCAGTCGAAGGTGTGGCATCTGTATCAGCCATTATCGATAACCAAGGACCTTATTCAGGTTCATTGCAACTACGTTACTTTGGTCCACGCCCATTGACTGAAGATAATGCACTGCGATCCAACTCAACCGCTACGGTCAATGGAAAATTAGGCTACAAAGTCAATAAAGACACTAAGATCGAGCTAGTTGGATTTAATCTCTTGAATAGCGAACATTCAGCAATTGATTATGCAGTCGATTCATATACAGGAAAAGATGCTGCTGGAAACAATACGGTATTACACCCTGAAGCAAACGGCCCTTATCGTGTATTCCATCCTATAGAACCACGATCATTTCGCGTCTTGCTTATCACCCGCTACTAAACAATGACAACTAATCACTGCGCTGCAGTGAGTACGCAGACATCACTACCGTCAGCCGGCATTTTAGGTTCGACTAATTTCTTTAACGGCACCCAGGCTACAGAAGTGGCGAGTCTCACCACCGTCTCTAATACATCACCTGCATTCGGTCCTACAGAAAATTTATCAAACTGCCCTTTCACTTCTATGGGTATAGATAAACTCAAAAATTGTGATGTCTTAGCCTGAGGCTGCAAGCGCATCACGAGTTTCTCATCATTGAAATTAACAGACGTATTTCCAGTCACGCGCATTTCACTCGTATCAATGATTAAAGATCGTTGCTGTAACTTGCCTTGATCTAAGGTAAAGCGACCAATCGCACAATTCACTTTAGAAGCATTATTACTATCAATAGTCGGCAACAAGGCTACCAACACATTCACTGCCCACATATCAAACACACCCGATTTCAAATTATCAGGCCAAACCGCAAATTCTATCGATCCCTTACCTGTTTTTAAAATCTCAGACAAGCGTGGTGTGCGTGCTGCCACATCAACATGCACAGTAAGCTTGCCCTTCATATCGGATTCAGGTTTGATACGCCTAGCTAAAATTCCGTATTCAAAATTATCGATATCAATTTTGAGATCAGCCTGTACATCTTTATCTGTAGGCTCATAAGATAAGGACCATTTAGCAGCACCTCCTGGCACAGCAATCTTGAGCGGCCCTATCTCAGCGCGACCATCTTGTAAGCGAGCGCGCAAGCTACCATTTCCCATTTGATCTTTGCCTGACATCACACGTTCAACATCTACCGCCAACGTTGCATTCATTTTGCGCAATGTAGCTGGACTTAACATGCTCTGCACTTGATCACTCGCTTGGGTTGCTTTTTTACTGATTGCATCGCGATCCGCTGATTTTTTATCAGGTGGCTGCTCTGTACTATTGCCGGTTGCAGTCCAACCTTGAGTCGGAAAATCTTCAAGTTGAATGAGTGGCGCATTTAACGCCACATCTAACTTAGAGCGACCGCTTTCCGTGTCCATTACACCGCGACCATTCAAGATACTGCTGCCAATTTGCAGGCGTAGATTTTTTACTTCATAACCACGATTTGACATTCGAAATTGCCCACCAACTGACCATGGTCCCCAAGGCGGTAGAGCGACTTTGAAAATTTTATCTAAATGATTGAGCTTCTGTCCTTGGACCTTCAATGCAAGCTCAACATCACGTGATTCAATATTTCTATCTAAACTACCGCTGAGTGTTAATTCAGTTTGCACAGCTTTAATTGCTAAATCGAACGGCACACGCAATGCAGGATTAATTAAATCTTTCGCAGATGCAGTTTGTATATTGATTTCTAAAGGTGTGTCATCCAAATTCCCTGCAATGATTAATTTTAATTTTTCACCAGGCATGGCAATTAAAGCACCTTGATTCACCACGATGTTGATTGAGGACTTAGTATTTTTATCCTGCAAACTCAGCTTGCCTCCTGAGATTTCTGCTTGCAGTTGCGCACGCGCGATTAGACCAGATAACTGACTAGACTGGCTATCCAAATAAAAACCTACGTGATCTAGTGTTGCTTGCATATCACTCGCAAGCTTTAACTGTTTCAAGATGCGGCCTGCATTCACATTATCTGCAGATAACCATAATTGCACTCTCGGTGCATCATTACGCAAATCGAGCATGACAGCACCATCAAATGCTGTCTCAGCAAGTTCAGCATGAAATGGTGAGGTTTGCATAAAGCCATTGCGTATATGTCCATCAAATCGCAAATCGCGTACCGCTATCTTCACCCCTTCAACAGAGCGCACTCTTATGTTGAGATCAGCATCATCAAGTACGATTTTTTGCGGCAGTATGGGAATGTCTAGCGAAGCACTTCCGGCTGATGATTTATCTGTCTTGGATTTTTCAGGTTTGTTATTCGTTGATGGCGCACCTGACATCAAAGAATCGAGTTCTGCACTATCTATATTAGAGGCATCTAACATCACTTGCAGATATGGTCTTCCCGCTTTCATTGTGCGAGCAACGTCTATATAACTATTACTGCGCCCAAGTTGAAACACTAAATTCGAAACCTTCCAGTTTTCACCAGCTGTACTTACTTGCCCCGCTAAAGCTAGCGGAGCATCAGCACCGGGACGCAAGCCAAACCAAGAAGCAACTTCACCTGCACGTTCGGCTCCTACGCTAAAACTAATATCTGCTTGCTGCTGATTTGCATTCAAATTACCTGCTATGCGTGCAATCAAGCCCTTAGATTGCGCAATGAATTCTATGGGAGTTGTTCCGGTTGACATAGTGGTGATGAGATCTCCACCATGAAGCTGAGCATCGACAGGATTACCTAATAAGCTACCGCGTAAATTTCCCTGCAAAGGACTATTTTCAGGTAGCGCGATATTCAGTTGATCAACCGTGAAGCCTACCGGTTTACCACCTTGCACATTACCGTAACTCAAACGGCTATTCAGCAATTCAAGTCGCACAGCAAGCGCATGCATTAAATCACTGCCACGATTACCTTCCGAGGTAAGTTGTAATTTAAGTTTGCCTAACTTACCTTCTATCCCTTTTACACCAGTGAGAAATTCAGCTAAACCGCCTATATCAGCATGTTCACCACCAAAATCAAATTTAAAATTTGGTTTTGCACGGGAAGCATCAATCTTGATCTCCCCTTTAAGAGGAACACCCGCTACATTCGCTTGTAATGGCAAAGCGAGTTTGCCTTGTTCAAGTTTCAATCGTAGACCAGCATTACTAATATCACCTGGTAAACTCAGCCAGCGATCTACTTTCATCTCTAGATCAACATCATAATTTTTTAACTCTTGCAAATCAAAATTTGCGCTCGCAAGACTTTGATATAAAGCGCGTAAATCAGTAGGTGGATCTTCGTCTTCCTGATCTTGCCCAAGAAAAGGACGCAAATCTAAAGTAGACATAACGACCTTGCCACTTAAACGCGGCCGCACTTTTTTCATATCTATGCTGAGCTGTCCTTGCATGGCAGTTTTGCCTAACATACCAGACAGATCAGTCAACGTGATCTCACCCGGCGCAACACGTAATGAAGCACCAATACCAGCCGCACCTGCATTCGGTAAATCAATTTCTAATAAACGACCAAATTTAGCGAGATCTGGTGTGCCTAAACCAAATCGCAAACTAGAATTTTTTTCACCAATATTCCCATTGATGTTTAAAACACTTTCTATAAACTCTAATTGAATAGAAACCGGCCATGGCTCACGTCCTGCTACTAATGAAATAAGGGATCCACCTTTGATTTGTAGCTTATAAGGTAAATCATCATCTATACGCCCACTTGCAGTGGCATGTAAACCCGCATGTGCTGGCACTGCAGCATCAAATTTATCAAGTGCAAAATGCTGTGCTTTGCCATTCACACCACGATACGTCACTTGCAAAGCTGTAAGCGCAATCTTTTTTATATCAATGCTGGCAGCTAGCTGTTCTACAGACAGTGCCTCTGCCGCAGTATCCTGCTCTTTTGTTTCTGACTGATCTTCTGGAAGATCAAACGTCCAATTATTTTTTCCATTTGCCTGCTGCTGCAACAAGACTTTAACGTCTTGCCCTGACAACTCTTCGGCTCGGATTGTCTTATTCAATAAAGGCAGCAAATCAAGAGCGATTTTAATTTCACCCACTTGAAGAAAATCACCGCCTTCAAAACCACGTGGTTGTGCAACACGTACATCACGTATCAACAAGGCAGGAAACAGACTGACACGTAACTTGAGTGCACCCTGTACACGAACCGTGCGTCCTAATTTTTCTGAAAGTAAGGTAGAGATTTTTTCTTGATATGGCCCAGCATCGATTTGAATACCAATCAAAGCGACATAAACCATCATCAATAGAAATACTGCAAGCGCAGCACGCCATGACCTTAGCCATTTTTTAGCTAGGGTGAGCACTTGGCGGGAATGTGTGTCGTGCTGGGATGAAGTCATTGCGTGGGCCTTATTGCAACTCAGACCTAGCAATTTTAACAGGCTGCTGCCGTCTAAACTCAACCATCAAATCAGGCGTAACTCGGCAACCAGAACAACTTCAATTTACAGCTGTTTATGAAAATTATTAAACCGCTTTACACTCGCATCACTAGGTGCGGAGGGTCGCGGTAATTTATCTAAACCACTGGCTAATAATTTATCCATGCGTGTAGCTGGTGAAGGATGGGTAGAGAACAATAGCTCTGCACGTGGATCATTGCCCTGCAAGGCCATTAGTTTTTCGAGTACGCTCAATGCTGCAGCAGGATCGTAACCAGCACGTGCCATGATTTCTACACCCATACGATCAGCTTCAAACTCAGCGCCTTTATCTAAACCACGTGCATACATTTGGCTACTCAGCCCGGCAATTTTGTCGCCCTCTTCGTCTTTACTCATTTCTTGCAAATTCTTAGCGGCTTTTTCTACTAAACGCTGACGTTGCACTACGGTGTAGTGATGTTTACGAATTACGTGCGCCACTTCATGTGCCAAGATAAATGCTAACTCATCTTCTGTTTCTATGAGTTTTAATAAACCACTACTAATAAGTACATAACCTGCAGGTGCAGCAAAGGCATTAATGCCATCCGATTTAACTGCAGCAAAGCGCCAACGATAATTGGACCCTGTGACAGCAGCGACAGAATTGCCGACTAAATTTAAATAGCGCTGCACAGGCGCAGCGTCCACTAAGGGCGCAGCACCCAATATAGTTGCAGCAGCAGATTGTCCTACTTGTTCTTCATCATTATTCGCAGCAAGCACAGGCAAGGAAATTAATGCAGCAGCAAGCAAGCATGTTTGTAGAGAGTGTTTACCAGTCATCTTTACGCTTCTTTTTCTTAGGAGTGTCATAGTCATCTTCAGCAGTTGCATCAGCAGCTTTAGTTTTCTCTTCAGGCTTCACTTCAGACTTAGCAGCTGGTTCAGCAGGAGGCACAGAGAGTGCAATTTTTTCAGTTAATGGACGAATGCCACCTTCCGTTCTAAATGCCGGCACTACTGAAGCATCAAGTACATAGCTTTCTAACTTAACGACAGCTTGCGGATCTGGCTTACCTTGCAATAAATCTTTTGCAGACAGACCACGCGCAGCAGAAGTCGACACAATATTGCCCTTACCTGTACGACCCGTATCTAAAGCGACTGAGCCACCGGTGGTTGAAGCCATGTTGACTGAACCGAGTTTTACCCAGCCCTTCTTACCGCCGGCATCCACTTCTACCCAAAATCCCTGACGCTTAGTAATTTTTAATGGCGTTCCTGCTTTTGCATCGGCCGTTTTTGCACCATCAGGTTTATCAAATAGTCCTGTATTTTCTTTGAGCGATTGTGCTTGTATCGCTGATGAAGAAATCAGCGTCAAAAAAAATAGTACAGGGTAAAAATAACGATAGTGCGCCATAAAGCCTCAGGGTTTTTCAGCTAATTGAATTTAATTGTGCTTATAGTTATTGAGCTCATACGCACCAATAGTAGGTGCGTATGTTGTTAGATCTACCAATCTTTATCTTTAGATTTTTTCTTTTTAGGTGCATAGTCATCATCCGCTGAGTCAGACTTACCTGCATCTGATTTTGCAGCATCTTCTACTACCCCTTTAGGTAGTGGTCTTAGCTGCAAACTACCGCCTTCTAAAATTTCTTCAGAGCCGGAAATTAATTTTGCAGTCGACATTTGCGAAGTCACAGCAGTAATCTCTACGACACCCACATCACTTTCCTGACGACCAAGCGACTCTTTGGTATAGGGATCCACCATAGGTGCACCCAGCTTCACTAATTTATATTTGCGACCATTTTTAACAGTAATGCCACCTTGATTCAAGGTCATGGTTTTACCTTCGGCTGCAATCACAGCAATCGGGTAAATCGCATTTAATATCGTTTCACCTATCTCTTGCGCGATATCGGTTGCATGCATACCTATGGTTTTACCCGTTACGGTACGACCACGATGATTGTAGGTTTGTGCAAATTTTATTTGATGCGTAGGTACGTCTATCACACGTATATCCACTATGACAGGCATATTGATGCGTTCCATTTCACGACCATTTGGACGCGTATTGGTTTCTGCATTTTGAGAAAAATCTTTTAAGACTAAGACAACAATGTAATCACTCGCTGCTTTAGCGGTGAGCTTAACCATTTCTTCAATCGGCATATCCCCTTTACGGATCAAGCCTTTTTCATCTTCGACAGCGCCGCTATTGCGTCTATCTAACATAGCGAAGCGACGTGTTTGCGTTAAATAAGCCTCAGTACCAGCAGAAAGTTGTTCTGCAAATTGAATAGCAGAGGCATCGCTTAACAATCCATTCACAATCGCAACCGGTGTGACGGCCAAACGCAAACGTTTCATTTGTCCAGATTGCTCATAGCGCGGGATTTGCGCCTGAATCTTGACCATCATTTGTCCCGATTCAGCATCCTTACCCTGCTCGAGAACTTGATAACTCTTCACTACACCTTTAGAAAGCTTATTAATATTTTGCTTAAAGCTTTCACTATTCGTGGACTCACCATCTTTAACCTGCTGCTGGATTTCAACCGCAGTCGCTGATGCCATATGCGCACCAGTTACTTGAGAAACAGCATTGTCCAGCGCATCCAAGGTAGCGAGTTTGACGTCCTTGCCATATCCCACCACCGTCACGTCTATGATCTCAATCTTACCTTGAGCATGAACATGGATAGACAATAAGAACAGCGAAGCAAACAAGCAGCGCACAAACAGAGTACAGCGCATCCAACGTAATGAAGTAGTCATCATTTTCCTCAACGAGCGATCATGCATTAACGCAGATTGACTTGGTTAATAATCGCATCAGCAGCTTGCGTAGCAGATTTTTTCAAAGCGTTACGCTGTGCATCTAATTCTTCAGCGGCACGACCATCGGTCGTACGATTCGCTGCACCTAGTTGTTTACTACGACGACCAGTGAGGCTATACGCTTGTACGTTGACGTTACCACTTGCCATCGTTAAACCAGTATCTGCATCTTTACGCGTACCATCTAAAGAAATTTGTGCAATCACGAATTTACCAATCTTACATTCTTTTAGTTTGGTAAAAATATCTGCCATGAATTTATCTGGCAAACCACCAGTTGGCGAATCTGCATAGATTTCCGAGAATTTTTCTGCAGGTGGCAATTTGCAATCTGCTACCAACTCACTCCACATAGAGATATCGATTTTATTCACACGCAAGGTTTCGCTGATGCGGTTTTGCAAGTCAGCCATTTCTGACCAAGGCTTATAAGTTAGTTCAGCGCCCTTTTTCTCTGAAGTGCCACTGGTAACATCGGTACGTGAAGTGGTAACAGATGAAGTATCTGTATTTGATTCAGAAGTTGAATTCTCATTCGAATCACCTGAATCTTTACTCGAGTTCGTACCCGATGTGCTCTCAGTCGATTGTTTTTTCTTGGTCACACGCTTATCAAATGATTTTTTCACATCGATTACACGCGCCATAACGAGCAAAGCTACGTCATCTTCACCTTCTTTTTTGTCAGCATCATTTTTACCACCCGCTTTTGCAATCGAGCGTAATTTGCTTTCAATTTGATTTTCATTCACGGTTGCCTTGATGCGTATTACGCATTCACCCGATTTGCACTCTTCATTGGCAACAGTAATATCAATCATTAAATCATCTAAATTTTCTAGTAGCAGTTTTTCATTTGCCAGCACATTGTCTAATTTAGCGCCTTCGATCTCAGCCTTATAGTTATTCCATGCTGATTTTTTAGCCGCAATCATGGCTTCTTTTTTGTCTTTACCCGTACCTTGACCACGCACAAATTTTTGCTGTGCCTGAGCAAAGCCTGCAATACTAACTAATAAAACCAGCACTGCCAAACTAGAGAATAATTTTCTTAACATAGCGATCTCACCAAAAATAATAAAAATAAAATATTTACCGCGCGTTTGCGCATTGTTTCAAGACCTTAGGAATTGCGTCTTTAATGCTGTCATAGTTCACACCCAGGGATGTAATCATTTCCGCATCATTTTTTGCAATACCCTTCATTAGCCCACTCAGCGTGCGATATAACAATCGATCGAAGAAAACAAAATCCCTATCAGAATTGTCGTCCTCAGGTTGGTCATAGCGAATGATATCGCTATCCTCAGGCGCCCCTGCTACAACTTGCAATAATTTTTCTGGCTGACCTGATGTTTTATCAAACACTCGCACACCAATGATGATGCGACGTTTGAGATAAATAATACCTTGCTGACGACTTGGTATTTTTTCTTTCGTCGCTTTAATCAATACCACTTCAAATTCTAAATCAGCGTCTGGTATAGCAATTTTATCTTGCGTGATCAAACTCTCAGAGAATTTAGTCGCGTATCGATTTGCTAACGCATCATTTTCTTTGAACGGCAACATGGGAATGTCTAAGCCATCACAAATCGCAGCACTAGCTTGAAAGCCTAGAAAATCTGCGTTGAACTTTTGATCTAACTTATATTCCTGCAACTGCGCGAGAGCACCTTCACTGACTTTAGAAATCGTCACACGAGCAAAAAAATTAGGACTATATCCTGCATTCCATTTACCAAAACGACTCAGGAAAGTCGCAAAGGCAGTTGCATGCACTAAGTAGGAATCGCCCAACATGTCCACTGCGTTTTCATTCGCTTTACTCACATCAGGAATTTTGCGTGTATCTCTCGTAACAAAGGAAAAGGACGAAACAATACGCCAGCCTGAACTCTTTTCATAATTCAGAATCAGCCCCACACCCGACAAGAAAGTCACGATAGAGCCATCAATAGTTGGCTCTTTCAAATCCACACGACGTATTGCAGTCGATGCTTCATAGTCGTGCGCCATACCCAGTAGATAATCTTCACCTAATTTCACTTCAGGCTTAAAAACGACTAACTGTGGAGCCAACTTAGCGATTTGCTCTTTCAACGCATCATTCATGAATTTGAATGCTTGCGTATCACTAATAGAAATACCACCACGTTTTTTTTGTAAATAACGACGTGTTAATTCATATCGTGCTTGAGCAGGGCCGCCATTTAAACCAAAGCCTGCCCATACTGGAGCAGATTTTGGTTTTGTTCTATCTGCAGCATAGGCTGGCAAAAATCCAGGTAAACCTGATGCAACCACCCAACCTACTGCTGCTTTTAACAGCGTTCGACGTTTAATAAATTTCATGATGCATAACTAGGATTAAAATTGATTCGACTTCGAAAGATCTTCAGCGACTTTTTTCTTGTCTGGTACGGGGACATTTTTTGCACGCATAGCTTGTTCCCATTTAGCTGCAAACACACAGCTTCTGATTAAAGCGTTTTGCGCCTCAGCCATAGCTGGTGTCAGCATTGCAGCTCTCACCATTAAATCATCTTGCTCGCCGCCTTGGCTTTGCTGACCTGACCCACCGAATAATTGACCAGCCAAATCAGACTGCATTTCTGCAATTAGACCTTGTGCTGCATAACGTTTTTGTTGGGCTTGTTCCAGTAACTTAGTTTGCTCAGGTGCGAGATCACCTAATTGCTGATACATGGTGAGCAGCATGGCTTCAGACTGAGGATCAACATTACCAAAGGTTTCTTTGTCACCTTTTTTAACTGCAGTGAGCGATTCATAAGATGCCAAAGTACCTTGTAAGGCATTTGCATTTTGGCTTAATTCCACAACCTTCTTACCTAATGCAGCCGATTCTTCATTAAATTTATGTGCAGTTTGCCCAAGCTTACCCGCACGAGTTGAAGGGTAGCGACTGTAATAATTTCTTTGTGCGATTTCGATTTTTTGGAAAGTTTCATTAAATGATTCAAACGCAGGGAATTGACCAGGCATGCTTTTGGTCACTGCAAAAGCTAATTGGTTATATGGGACTTCATAGTTATTCTTATCCCATTCAAAACGACCACGCGACTGTATGTATTCCATTTTTTTATTACCTGCTTGAGTTAATAAACCCATTGCAGTACGTATTTCTTGTTTAGTTCCTAGTTCACCATATGCAGCTAATCTGGCACGGAAGGTTAAAGCAGTCCAATGTTCAGAACCAGCTTGTTTTACTAATTCAGACCAACGATCTGGTTTAATAGAAATTTGTGGTGAAGATAAATGTAAAAATGCCAGCGCCATACGTGCATCATTTTTAATTTGAGCATCAGCTGATTTTTTAGACAAATCAATAATCATCGCTAAAACATCAGGCTCAGGAAAAGCTAAAAAACTATCGTACAGAGTACGAACCTTTACAGATTCAAATGTTGAACGCCAATAAGAAGCACCTACATAAGCTTTTGATTCCGATGGCTTATTCAAAGACTGAATAAAAGCATCCTGCAACGACACCATTTCTTTTACATTAAATTCTTCCTTAATCAGTGTAGCGACTAAAGCAGGATCAACCTTTTTATTTCCTAAAACAGCAGTTTGCTGTTTGCACCAGCTCTCCATAGAACCCAGCACGCCACCTTTATTTTGAGCTTGTACAGGAGAAGAAAATGATAATGAGATGAGTAATGCTGACGCTAGAACTGAAGAGATATGCTTAGAGAACATGTAAAACTTGCCTTCCAATTAATGAATTTTTATATTGATAACTATTGCGGATGAAATAGAATTTCTGACCGAAGTGTCTATCAATAAACCCCTAATATCAAGATAGTTTTATAATTTAGTCTGATTTAAAAACTCGAAAAGTATTATCTGGTTTGCATTTAGCTAACATTATCTGCGACTATCGCTATATCGAAATATTTATACATTCTCTTATTTATTTAGCATTAAATTATTCTGAAAATTTGTGCACCAATTCAAAGCAGACCATCAAAATTGAAAACATTTATAAAAACACTGCTAGGCTTGAAACTCACGATTCAATCTAGCATTGCCGGCGCAGCTAGGCGCTATGACACTAGAACATTGATTATTATTGGTTTAGCTGCGACTGCATTTGCCATTTCCTCTTTTATCGCAGATAAAATCAGTGAAAGAAAATCTAGCTCCAAGAGTGACGCTTTATTAAAAATCAGATTTTCCAGCCCTGCTCCTGCTAACGACATCATTATTGTTGATGTCGATGAACGCTCTCTCGCATTACTGTCTAAAACAAAAGGTAACTGGCCTTGGCCTCGTGACACTCTCGCTGATGGCATACAAAAAATATCCGATCTAGGTGCGCGCGCTATTTTGTTTAATGTATTGATGTCGGATTTTGATAAGCGCAATCCGAATGCAGATGCAGCAATGGAAATGACAGCTGGATTAGTTCGGCCCATAGGATTTCCATTAATTCGTTTAAACCCTCGAAACGATGCCGACAGTAAGTTTAAAGTTGCCAACTTAAATGGCGTGGAATGGATTAACAAAGATGAATCCACCACCATCGCTTTAATTCATCCAGCTTTTCCCACTATGATGGATAGATTAGGTGTGGCAGACCAACGCCCCGATAAAGACGGCATAGTCAGAACATATCCACTGAATTGGAATGAACCTAATTACAAATTACCTTCCATAGTTAAAGCCACCATGATGTCGGCTGGCTTAGATGTTAAATCGCTACCCGATGAATTAACCCTAAACTGGCGCAATAAAAAAGGAACATATCAACGTCTTTCATTTGCTGACGTACTAAGCATGGATGAAAAAGCACCACAAGCAATAGCTCTTAAAAATGCGTTTGTTGTGTTAGGTGTTTCTGCGCCTGGCATAGGCCAAATTAAACCCACTGCGGTTAAATCTATAGAAGATGACAATGAAATTCTCGCAACGGCTTTGGATGATGCTTTACATGATAGCTACTTTAGAACTGCGCCAAGCTGGTTGCTATTAATCGTCACCATTAGTTTAATTTGGCTCATCATCATTCTAGGCATACTGAGAATTTCACCATTAAAGATCAATCAAATTTTCGTCATCTTACAAGCTGCTTTAGCAGGTATTACTTTACTTGCTGTCAGCTACACCACGATATTGATCGATTTATCTGGCCCTATGTCTTTTGCGCTTTTAGTATTTGCTGGCGTAAAAATCATCAGAATGATGAGTGATAATTCTTCACGCGGAAAACCCGGCTATAGAAAATTGGATATTCAATCTGGATCAACCGAAATGATCTTGATTGGCTTTAGAAGAAATATCATAGGCTACAAAAAATATATGGCTTGGGAAAAACAATGTCAAAGCCTAGTTGGTATGTCCAATATTATTTGCATTGATGATTTATTCGGAGGCACTAGCTTTCTGGGTAAAACCTTTGAGGAATACACTGCCCTGATAATTCTTGCTGACAGTGATCAGCAAAAGAGTGCAATTGTTGCTGTGTTTTCTGAAGCTGCAGAAAATACTTTGACTATTAATCAAACCAAACTTAAACAAGGCTTAGATATTAATGGCGATGAATTTCAATCGATTATTGCCGGCGCTGTGACCAAGAATGCGGCTGCCATTTTTTCCGAAGATAACTTTAAACCAGCTTAAGCTTAATTTTATTAAAAATCCCTATTTCCACTCACATTTAAAAATCATGAAAAGACTACTTTCTTTGCTTGCTCTCTCCTTACTTACCGCTTGCGCGACACCCGCAAAAAATGAATCAATTTCTTCCTTTGATGCTGACTTTAAAACTGTTTTCAATGCTTCAATGTCTGCGCTGAAAGATCGCAAATTCACCATCAAAAACTTTGATTGGAATTCTGGTGAGATAGATGCCTATTTAAAATATCAAGAGAAAGACATTCAAAAAGAAATTCGTACAACCGTTGCGCTTGAACAGCAAGGCAAAAGCGTAAAAGTTCGTATGATAAATAAGCAAGCTGAGAATTCAGGGAATATTTCCAACTCAGATTTAAATGCCACTGAAAACGCTTTTTTCGATTCTCTCAATAAGCAACTTGGCGTCAAACAAAAGAAGTAATGACCTCAGCAAAGCAGTATAGCTAGCGTAAAGAAAATCAGATTAAACAGATAACTTCATTCATTTGAAAAAATTGCCCTATTAATCATCGAGTAATGCATTAGAAACAGGAGAAAAAATGAGTCCATTATCAAAAACTGCACTTTGGATTGCGATGTTTGCTGCTACGGCAAGCGTCAATGGTCAAAACGCAGGTAACGCACCAGCTGAAATTGTTGATGTTCAAACCATGATTAATAATTGGTATGAAAAGCATCCTACTATTAAAGAATCTGGATTTTTTATGCGTGATGGCAAGCAGGTGCTTGTTGTTGAAGGTACGGCTTCTATCAGTAAAAAAGCCAGTGAAAAAGGTTTTCAACTTTCCAGAACGATCGCTTATGAAAAAGCATTTTTAGAAGCAAAAAAACAATGCGTAAAATTTCAAAGTGAAAGAATTGAAACTGATTTGGAATTGAAACTCAGTAAGCCTGAGCAAGGCCGTATCGATGAAGAGATCGATCGCATGGTGAAAGATGGTATTGAAAAGAGCGACGCGACCAAGGTTGCTCAAGCTATGAATTCTGACAATCCAGCTAGCAAAGAAGCGGACACTTTAAATACACCTTCAGCAAAAAGTGAAAAAATCGTCTCTAACCAATTAGATCAAGCGATTAAGGCAGGTGGTGGCGATCCTAATCAAGCGCAATCTAAAGACAAAGTTGCACAAATTCTGACTTCAAGTAGCTTCAAGTCCAACATCAAATCAATGGCTGCTGCAAAGTGCGTAGGCATGCAAGTCATCGTTTCATTTGAAGCAGTATCCTCACCTAATGATCAAGGCAAGATGGGTGTGATCGCTGTACAAAGTGATTTAATGAAAAGCGTTTCTGAAGCCTTTGCATCTGGCAATTGGAAATATGTACCTAAAGGTGAGCCAGGTAAAGCAATTGGTGAATATATTCCTAAATCGGATCAAGCTTCATTATTAGGATCTATGGGTACGCGTATTGTGCGTGATGAAGATGGTGACTATCACATCCTCTCTTTTGGTCAAGCGACTCCGGCTTCCAAAGGCGGCACAGCAGAAGACATCGCTTGGAAAGAAGCGGATTTGAAATCACGTAATCAAATTTCTTCCTTCTTAGGTGAACAAGTCACTAACAATCAACGCTATTCATCCAGAGAAGAAACACGTGGCTTGCCTGATGCAGATGAAATCGTTGCAACTGGTGATTCATCTGATGAATCCATACGCGCAGTAGGAAATAATTTAATGCGTGGTGTAGCGATTAAATACAAAACCAAAATCATGCATCCTGTGACTGGCCTACCTGTTATGTTAGTTGTCACGGACATGTCTGCAAAAGGCTTGAAAGGTGCTGCAACTATGGCTGCGCCTCCTAAACTCGAAGATCAAACCAAGAAATCAGCACCGGCTAACAATGCGCCTACACCTAAGGCAGAGAATCTGAAATCTTCAGATTCCTTTGTTAAAGAAGGCATGACTGGTAAAGATTTCTAATCGTGATACGTTCATTTTTTGTTTGCATTCTCTTTACCTGCTTTGCAAGTTTGCTGCATGCAGAACAAGCAACGATTGCTGAACTCAGCAAAAATCTGCCTGAAGAAAAAGTACAAACAATTAATGGACGCTGGATAGTCAAGGTGCGCGTGCCGATACAAAGCAGCGCATCGACTGCCAGAAAAATTGCTCAGTCCTCTGCCGAGAGCATAGGCAAAGGAAAAATACTAGAACAAGCTTGCACACCACAAAGAGATGGCCGACTAGGTAAACTCAATGGCGTTATCACCGAGCTCGCCACCAACAGAGTCAATGTAGATAGCGACAGTATTGAAGTGATTATGTCAGCGCCTGTACAAAAACCAAAATGTACATTTGAATCTTCTGAATCAAAAAAAAACTCTATTGAGAACAGTTCAGAAAAATTAATTGAAGATTCAAACCACAATGTAAGTCAAATTCCACATCCTTCAGTTCCTAGCAAGCCAGTCACCACTACGCGTGAGACTAGCTCAGAGTATTAAGTTTTTTTCTTTGATTTCAAAAATTAATATTTGATTGAATGTTCGTACGATTACGCTGCGAATTTCGTTGGCAAATATATCTTTACGATAATTCATGAATTTGGATGATTACGCTGCTCTAATCATCCCTACGAGATAGCTAAGTTTTTATTTTCGAAGTTATTAATTGCGCCCTACCTTGCTCATAGATCGGGTAAGTAGGATTAGCGTAGCGTAATCGTACGACTATCTAAAAAGTACAAATAAGAATTCACATTCTGCGTAATACATCGCCCCCCTTCAAATTCACTGAGCAAACTTCTTCCTAAAACGAGCTCTTTGCTCTCATTTTCATATTCGCAATTATTTCTAAACACAATATGAAAAACTTTAGTCCTAACAAGTGCAAACCTTGCAAAAATGTGTAAAGAATGTAAAAAGCCCTAAAGTTTTTCAAGTTGCTGTTTCACTGATTTATGATTTCCTTGGCGATAAAAAGCCCACCACCAAATCACTAGAGGGAAATCATGGCAACGCGTATCGGTAGCTACAACGAAGATGCATTCAATGCTGTCAAAGCACTGACTAAAGCCAATTCTGCTGTATCCCAAGCATCGGAGCGTATTAGTTCAGGATTGAGAGTGAATCATGCTGCTGATGATCCTGGTGGCTTG
>JAUKPQ010092706.1:0-17897 GCA_032273045.1 Chloridella minuta | reverse complement strand
ACAGTACCTTCACCAAAGAGCTCGCCACCGTCGTTGATTTGACCATCGCCATTCAAGTCACGTACCAACAGACCATCAGTCGCTGCAGCCCAACCTGTTTTCTCGACTTTGCCATCGTTGTTCACGTCGAAGATCACGCCGTTAGTAGCCGACAAGGTCTGTATACCGTCACCATTCAAATCAAGCACTAGAGGTGTAACAGATGCTGCTTGATAAGCATTAAATGCTGATGTTTGCAATGCAGTGAAAGCAGCACATTGCGTGACATCCAATACACCTAACTGTTCTAAACTTAAACCCGGTATGTCGGTTGTTTGGATAGCAGCAATTTGCGCTGTACTGAACTGAGTAAACTGAGCCGTTGTCAACGCATTGATCTGAACATAATCAAAAGCAGCAATCTGTACAGTGGTTAATCCAGCAACATCAGCTATCTCTATTGCAGCGATATGCGTTGCTTCAAATTTAGCGATTTGAACTGCCGTCAATGCTGAAAGCTGATCAATATCTAAGCCTTTAATTTGAGTCGTTGTAAAGACTGCATCGATAGCACTAATCTGTATAGAGCTGAGAGCGGTCAACTGCGTCAACGAAATCGCATTAAGTTGAGTATCTGTCAGCGCAGCTAGTTGTGTGGTTGTTAAGCCCTCAATATCAGCTACCTCAATAGCACCTATCTGTCTTGAACTCAAAGCAACGATTTGTCTGGTATTAAACGCAGAGATTTGATCGCTGCTAAGTGCCTCTATCTGTGCAGTATTTAAACCAGAAATCGGTGTTGTTTGTATACCCACTATCTGAGCTGTACTTAAGATAGAGATTTGATCAATAGTCAATGCACCTATCTGATTACTGTTCAAGGCAGACATTTGAGTCGAGCTAAATGAAATGACATCGCCCGTATCAATCGCTTGAATTTGTGCAGTATTAAATGCAGTGAACTGTGAAGTACTCATCACAATAAACTGTGAACTTTCCAAGGCAGAGATCTGATCCGTACGCATCGACCCTAGATCAGAAGATTCGATACCACGAATTTGTATCGTAGATAAAGAAGCAACTTGCGTAGTCGTCAATGATGCTAGTTGTGACGATGTTAATGCAGCAATCTGACGTGAAGAGAATCCAGTTAAATTAGCTGTATCAATCGCCTGCAACTGAAGCGTGGTTAACGACGGCATCTGTGTCGTGGTTAATGCAGCGAGTTGTCTACTATCGAATACAAAAATTTGATCTGATGTCAGCGCTGCAGCTTGCGAAGTACTCAATGCTGCAATTTGCGTGAGACTCAATCCACTCGCACTCGAGCTAGTAATAGAAATTATATCTGTCGTTTCTATTGCAGCAATTTGTACAGAATTAAACTGAGCCAGCTGACCCGTAGTCAATACAGCAATCTGAGTCGCATCCAGAGCAGCAATTTGCAAGGCATTTAAGCCTACGACATCAGAAGTCTCAATAGCACGTAATTGATTGGCAGTTAATACCGACATGTGTAATGTCGTTAACGCACCGACTTGCGCTGAAGTAAAGCCAGTAACTTGATCTACAGTTAATCCTAATATCGATTTAGTTACGGTAATGCCATTAATCTGCGTTGTATATACCGTATTCGTGAAAGAATTGATCTGCAAAGTATTCATCGCAGAAATCTGTGCGCTCGTGAAAGCAGATAATTGCGTACTGTCGAAGATAGCGAGGTTAGTCGTACTTAACGCAACCACATCTGTAGTCTGGATACTCGTCACCTGACTTGCAGTCAACACATCAGCTTGCCATGAAGTCAAAGCTCTTATTTGAGCACTTGTAAATGCAGCAATTTGCGTAGTACTTAAAATTGCTACATCACGCGTTTCAATAGACTGAATTTGCACAGTCGTTAAGGCAGCAACTTGTGCGCTATTCATTGCATTGAACTGATTTGCATTTAAGACTGCAATTTGCATCGTATTTAACGCAGCAATACTACTGGTGCGCATAAATATCGATTGTGTTGTATCTGTTGAAGCAATTTGCTCTGCTGTTAAAGCAGCAATTTGCGTAGTCTTTAATGCGGAGACTTGCAAACTATTCAAGACAGAAATTTGTCCGCTAGTCATTGCAGCAAAATCTGCCGACTCAATAACATTGACTTGGTTACTTGAAAGTAGTCTGACCTGTGTGGTACTAAATCCACTGATCTGATTACTATTCATCGCAACCATCTGCGCAGTCGAGAGCCCAACCACATTAACGGCCATGATGGCACCAAATTCATTAGTATTACGCGGGGTAGCGCTAATACCAGAGATATCAGCCACTTCAATCGCAGCGATTTGTAAGCTGGTAAAGGCTGCGATTTGTGAACTAATCAGGCCACTGATTTGCAAAGAATCCAGAGCAATGATTTGATTCGAAGTAAATACTGCCATTTGCGTTGAAGTTAAAGCGCGCAACTGTGCACTGACAAAACCTGTGATTTGTGTTGTCAGCAACGCAGCGACAGCAGTAGTTGTAATGCCCTGGACCGCTGTAGTTGTTAAGCCAACGATATCTGAGGATTCAATACCTCTGACCTGAGCACTATTCATATTGGCGAATTGCGCTGAGCTAAATGCACTCATTTGCGCGCTATTCATTGCGGCAATTTGTAGAGAATTTAAACCACGTACATCTATAGCTTCTATTGATCTGAATCCGACAGTATTTAGTGCAGCTAAATCCACCGTATTCAGATTCACTACATCGCTAGTTGTGTAAGCGATATGACCTAGGCCAGGAACATCACCCACTTCGATTGCGGCAATCTGAGCACTCGTCATTGCACTGACTTGTAGATAAGACAAGCCAGTAACTTGACGGCTAGTCAAGGAAGCAATTTGCGTAGTTGACATCGCTTGTAAATCACTACTTTCTATGGCGGCGATTTGATTCGAATTCAATGCTGCAATCTGCAATGAAGACAATGCACGTATCTGAGCACTATTCAAGGCCTGAATTTGTGAAGTTTGACCTATCTTCAATTCCTGAATTTGCGTTGTACTCAAGGTAGCAAAGGCACTAAATTGCGCGCTACTCATAGCAGCAAAACCAGTCAGCGCTGCAACTTGAATACTGGTCAACGAGCTAATTTGTGCAGTTGTGAAACCCTCTAAATCATCAACTTCAACAGCGGTCATCTGACTTGCAGTTAATCCACTGAGTGAACCTATAGCTCGTATTTGAGCCGTGTTGAGCGCTACGATTTGAGCAGTATTTAACGCACTAATTTGCAAGCTGTTCATTGCAGCGATATGTACCGTCGTGAGATTAACGATACTGCCGGTCTCAATCACACGCAATTGTGCATAGCTTAGTGAAGCGACTTGTGCAGCAGTAAAGCCTTGCAAGTCCTCACCTTCTATGGCACGGAATTGCGTTGTGCTCAATGCCACAATCTGATTTGAGTTCAGTGCAGCTAAATGATTACTATGCAAAGCAATCATTTGCGTAGTCGTAAAGCCACTTATTTCGTCAACTGTTATCGAACTCAACAGATTCGTATTCAGATTAAATATTTGTGTAGTCGTCAGCACACTGACTTGTGGAATCGTCAACTGTGCGAGCTGTGATCCAGTAAAGTCATCCAAAATAAAGGACTGAATCGCCGAGGTACTTAAACCTGCAATATCAACTGACTCAATCGCTCTCACTTGGGCTGTATTTAGCAGGCCAGTTTGAGTCGAAGTCAATGCACCAATTTGTCTACTGTTCAATGCAGCAACTTGAGCTGTTGTTAATGGCAAGACATCAATTGCTTGAACGCCTGCTGTGGTCAAACCTGCCAAATCAGCAGTTTGAATCGCGCTCACCTGCATGGTATTCAATACATTAATCTGACCCGTTAATAACAAATTAATTTGTGCTGTGTCAAAGGCAGCGATTTGTCTGGTCGTTAAAGCTGTTGCATCCAACACTTGTAAGGCCGCAGTAGACAGACTAATCACATCACGTGTGAGCAATGAAATCAGTTGTGCGGAATTCAAACCTGAAATACCTAGCGTGAAATTCGCACTCGATACTTTAGAGACAATCGAAGCAGTTTGATCGGTATCGAGAACTGAAACTTGGTCTGCTGTGAAGGCATTTATCTGTCTCGTAGTCATCGCAACAATCTGCGAAGTAGTAATCAATACCGAATTAATAGCTGCAATCGCATCTACAGTCAGTCCAGTAAAGTCATCTGCTTCAATAGCTGCGATTTGATCTGCACTTAAAGCTACCACTTGAGTCGTCGTGAACATTCCCAAATGTGCACTGTTCAATGATTCGATTTGCAGCGTTGATAAGAAATCAATGCTGATAGAGCCGATGGTAGAAGTTGTTAAGCCACTAATATCTTCAGCTTCAATTGCGCCAATTTGGTTACCATTGAGTGCTGCAATCTGCATAGATGAGAAAGCATTGATATCCACACTATCCAGAGCCACTATCTGATCTGTAGTCAGTGTGACTATGGCTATCGGAGTAATGGCTCTCAACTGTGCGCTATCTAATGCAGCTACTTGATTGGTCGTCATAGCTGCAAGCTGAGTGCTGCTCAATACGGCCAATTGAGTAGTGGTTAACCCAGATGCATCGGTTGATTCAATCGCACTAATCTGATCAGTACGCATTGCTAAAATCTGATTTACTGTGAAAGCAGCAATATGCAAGCTATTTAATGACGGAATTTGATCTGATGTAAGACCTAACAAATTCACAACATCGATATTAGCGATGGACGCAGTAGTCAGTCCGACTATGTCATCACTTTCAATTGCAGTAATTTGTGTACCACTCAGCACGCCAACTTGGTAAGAAGTCATGGCTTGTAGCTGCGCACTATTAAATGCTGGCATTTGGTCTGTCGTCAAACCAACCAAACTTGCAATTTCTACAGCACGAATTTGTGATGTGCTAATTGCACCAACTTGTAAAGTAGTTAACGCACCTAATTGCGCACTATTTAATACGCCAAATTGTGCTGCAGTTAAACCTATAACACTTGCTGTTTCAGTCAAAGAAATTTGTGCAGTATCCACATGTATTGCACTGACTTGATCTGGTGTCAATGACAATACTTGACTGAGCGTTAAGGCAGCTGTTTGAAAGGTACTTAAGGCTTCAATTTGTAGTGTAGTTAAACCTTGTAAATTTCCAGCCTCTATTGCTCTGAGTGCAAAGGTTGTTAAACCAAACATATCATTGGTTGAAAAGAGTGCGAGATCGCCAATTTCTATAGCTGCAAGTTGCGTACTGCTCAATCCTGCAATCTGCATAGATGACATGCCATTCAGCTGAGCACCACTTAACGCCACCATTTGATCTGTGGTGAGTCCTCTTAGAGAAGCGATATCAATCACACGCCCTTGCAGGGTGGTGAGTGCCGATATCTGCTCTGGTAACATTTCACTGAGCTGCAAGCTATTCAGAGCGGCAATTTGTGCTGTGGTCATACCACTGATATCGCGCGATTCAATTGCACTCAGTTGCGTGGTACTCAGTCCTATGATTTGTTCAACAGTGAATGCAGCGATTTGCAGTGAGCTCATGGCCGACATTTGGTCTTCTGTCAGCCCAGTTAAGAAAGATACATCAATAGAACGAATTGCGGTCGTAGTTAATCCAGCTAGATCGGTGGTCTCTATCGCTGAAATTTGGTCTGCATTAAAGAGCGGCACTTGGAATGAAGTCAATGCTCTCACCTGTGCACTATTTAATCCTGCAATTTGAACCGTGGTTAATCCAACGATATCTTGCGGTGTCATTACCAAAATCTGCGCTGTGTTCATCGCGCCAATTTGGAAAGTTGTGAATGACGACAACTGTACGCTATCCATCGTAGCGATCTGCGTAGTGGTCAAACCAGATATATCACGTGACTCTATTGCACTAATCTGATTTGTATCCAGAACAATGATTTGATCGACAGTTAATGCACCTATTTGCGCACTAGTGAGTGCAGCAATTTGGTCAGCACTTATCGATGGAATATTAGCGACATCAATCGCTTTAACTGCTGCTAATGATAAGCCTAAAATATCGCTGGTTTCTATCGCAGCAATTTGAGCACTGGTAAATAAGGCAACCTGTGCAGAGGTCAGTGCTGCAATTTGAGCAGAGCTAAATGCTGAGATTTGATCAGTCGTTAAGCCTGATAATTGCACAGGAACCAGTTGTCTGATTTGTGCTGAATTTAAAATCGGTATTTGCGTGAGTGTTAAGGACGCAATTTGAGCACTATTGATAATACCAACTTGTATCGTGGTCAACGCATTGATCTGAGCCGTACTTAATACTGGGAATTGATCAGTTGTTAGGCCAGGAAGATCTAGTGTTTCAATCGCTTGAATTTGTACAGTGGATAATGCAGAAACTTGATCATTAGTTAATGCACTGATTTGTGCACTATTGAACGATGCTAGTTGAGTTGTAGTTAGTCCTTTAAAATCACGTGTTTCAATCGCACTGATTTGACTATCTATCATCACCTCAATTTGCGCTGTCGTCAAAGCACCCACTTGCGCACTGCTGAAAGCTGAAAAATGCGCAGTAGTTAAGCCAGCTATGTCTTGCGTTTGAATTGCACTTATGTGCGCCAAGCTGAGAGCAGCAACCTGTAAGGTTGTCATTGCATTCACTTGCGCACTATCAAGCGCCACAATATGCGATGTTTTTAAACCAGCTAAATCGCGCGTTTCAATAGAGCTAATCTGAGCCGAATTTAAAACAGCAATCTGAGCAGTCGTCATGGCATTTAATTGCGCGCTCTGCATAATTTCTATCTGTGCCGTCGTTAGGCCAGGTAGAGAAGCAACTTGAATTGCTGCTACAGACGCGGTAGTCATAGCGACAATATCGCTAGTCTCTATCGCAGCGATTTGCTCGCTATTTAATACCTCTATTTGAGCAGAAAGAATTACAGCAATTTGCGCTGTATTCAAAGCTGAAACTTGGCCAGGTGTTAGTGCAGCAAAATCACCTGTTTCTACAGCACGGATTTGTACTGTCGTCATTGCAGAAATCTGCGCCGTCGTCATCGAACTGATTTGTGTGGTATCAAGCGCTTGCACTTGATTAGTGTTCAAACCTTTTAAATCACGTGTCTCTATAGAAGCAATTTGATCAGCGCTCAACAAAGAAATTTGTGCTGTCGTCAATGCACCGATTTGTGCACTACTTAATCCCTGTATTTGTTCAGTCCGGATACTAGCCAGATCGCCGGTTTCAATCGCACTGATAGATAAATTAGTGAGACTCGACATATCAGCTGCTTCAAACGCCGCAATCTGAGCGCCACTCATCGCCTCGACTTGTAACGAAGTCAGGGCATTGACTTGTGCTGTATTCATAACAGCAATTTGATCTGCAGTTAGTCCGCTGATATCTACTGTTTCTATCGCACTAATTTGCGATGGCGACATTTGCGTGATTTGCGTCGTCGTCAGAACAATAATTTGATTACTATCTAGTGCAGAAATTTGCGTTGCAGATAATGCACCGATTTGAGCACTATTCAAGACAGGAATTTGATCGCTAGACAAGCCAGCTAAATCTGTAGTTTGTATAGCGCGGATTTGTGCAGTATTGAGACTTTGAATCTGACCGTTAGTAGTAAGTGCTTGAATTTGAGCACTATCAAAGGCAACAATTTGGAATGGAGCTAAAACTCTTATATCAACTGTCTCTAAACTGCTGACTTGATCTGTACGTAAAGCAGAAATTTGTGCGGTGGTTAATGCAACCACTTGAGCAGTATTCAAACCAGCTATCAAATTAGTGCTAATGCTTGCTAAGTCGGCAGTTTGAATAGCGCTGATTTGAACAGTATTAATACCTATTAATTGCGCAGTCGTCAGCGTATCTAATTGTGCACTGTCTAATGCGACGATTTGTCCCGTTGTGAGGGAGTTAATCTGCATAGTGCTAAATTGTTCAATTTGCGTAACTGTGAAACCTTGTACATCTAAGGTATCCATAGAACGCATTTGCATCGTCGACAACGTCAAGATTTGTACGGTTGTCATTGATCCAATCTGACTGCTGCTCAGTGCAGTGATTTGTGCTGTCGTCATGGCAGCTAAATCGCGCGTTTCAATTGCGCTCACCTGATCATTCGTCATTGCCATCATTTGCATGGTAGTCAATGTGTTGATCTGTCTGCTGGTCATCGCAGCAATTTGTTCTGTAGTAAGGGCACTAAAATCTGCAGTTTCAATAGCACGAATTAATGCGTCACTTAAAACAGAAATTTGTAGCGTTGTCATCGCGACTAATTGCGCACTGTCAAATACAGGCATTTGCAATGTAGTTAATCCAGATAAATCACGTGTTTCTATAGCACTGATTTGATCTGCGCTGAGACCTGCAATCTGATTCGTGGTCAACGAATTGATATGCATGCTGTTTAAAGCGATGATCTGGTGAGAGCTTAAATTCGTGATATCTAAGGCACGTATGCCGCCTGAGGTCAATCCTGATATATCGGTGGTCTCCATACCTGCAACTTGATCGGCAGACAAAGCAGACATTTGCAATGTAGTCATTGCATTCAATTGCGCACTACTCATAGCAGCAATTTGATTAGAATTGAAGCCAGAAATATCACGACTTTCTATCATGCGTACTTGCATGGTGCTGAAAAAAGCAATCTGCGTCACGGTGATAGCCGCAATTTGCACACTATCAAGTGACACCATCTGTGATGTAGTTAACGCAGCTATCTGTGCGCTATTTAAAATTGGGAGCTGATCACTAGTCAAGCCAGAAATATCACCTGATTCAATCGCTGCCAATTCATCTGCTGTGAAGGAAGCAAGATCAATCGTTGTTAAAGTCCGCCCTGCTTCGATTGCTTTAATCTGTATTGCACTTAAGGTAGCAATTTGATTAGTCGTTAACGCGCCTAATTGCGTGCTGCTAAAGGCAGCAATTTGAGCCGCAGAGAAACCCATTAGTGATCTCGTCACTATGGCACTTAATTGATTGGTATCTAAGGCAGCAACTTGTGCAGTCGTTAATGCATTAATTTGTACACTACTCAATACAGCAGCTTGTTCAACTGTCATGCCACTTAAATCAGCAGTTTCAATTGCACGTAATTGTGTAATGCTCAGCACCGCAACCTGCGATGTGGTCATGCCATTAATTTGATCTGCATTCAAAGCCTGAATCTGCTGCGAAGTTAGACCACTGATATCACGCGTTTCTATCGCACTAACCTGCGCGGAATCCAGACTTTGAATCTGTAATGTCGTTAACGCACTAACTAATTTTGCGTTAAGTGATTGTATTTGCTCTAAGGTCAACCCTGGAATATCCGAGGTCTCGATACCTTGAATCGCCAAGGTAGAAAGATTACCGAAATCCGTAGTCTCTATAATGGCGATTTGTACACCACTCATTTGAGCGAGTTGTGCCGATGTCAGGGCACTCGCTTGGAATGTTGTCAGAATTTGGATTTGCGCATCGGTTAAACCTGGGATACCCAAATCCTGAATCATACGTATCTGAGTCGTATTCATCGCTGCAATTTGCGATGTAGTTAAGATACCTACTTGATCACTATTCAAACCAAGAATCTGCGATGTAGTAAACACGCTGATTTGCGCTGTGGTCATCGCAGCTAATTGATCAGTACGCAGACCAGCTACATCACGCGCTTCAAGCACACGCAATTCTTCTGTCGTTAAACTTACTACTTCATTTGTTGTTAAAGCACGACCCGCTTCAATAGCAGCGATTTGGCTCGCTGTCATCGCTACAATTTGCGTAGTCGATAGAATACTAATTTGTGCACTATCAAAAGCTGCGATTTGTCGCGTACTCATGGCTCGAATTTGAGCCGTATTCATTGCTTCTAACTGTGACGTGGTCAGACCAGCTATATCGCCACCTTCTAGCGCGCGCAACTCATCCGTCGTTAAGTTGAGTAAATCTGCAGCGGTAAGAGTACGACCAGATTCAATCGCACGAATCTGTGTTGTGTTTAATACTGCGATTTGATCAACAGTAAATTCACTGATCTGGAAGCTATTCAATACTGCTATATGCGCAACGGTTAAACCACCGATGTCGACAGTTTCAATTGCGTGAATTTGAGTGGTATTAAATGCAGAAAACTGCTTAGAAGTCAGCGCACTAATTTGCGCTGTATTCAAAATTTGAATTTGCGCAGTATCTAGAGCACCGATATTGTCGGTAACAATCGCCGCAATTTGTTTGACAGTCATTGCTGCAACTTGCGAAGTCGTTAATGCAGCGACCTGAGCAGTATTCAAGACTGCGATTTGATTGGTAGTCAGACTAGTAAAATCACGCGACTCTATCGCGCTAATTTGATCAGGACTCAACGCAGCAATCTGCACTGTGGTTAAAGCGCCGATATGATTAGCAGTTAATGCAACAATCTGATCTGAACTTAAATTCGCTGCACTGATTGCACGCACAGTATTGGTGGTTAAGCCACCAATATCAGCTGTTTCAATCGCGGCGATTTGGACAGAAGAAAGCGCAGCAACTTGTGAGGTCTTCAGTGAATTTATCTGAGCACTATTTAAAATTGCGACTTGATCTGCTGTTAAGCCCGTGATGTCTCTTGTTTCAATCGCTGCGATCTGAGTCAGACTTAACGCTGCAATTTGCAGTGTGGTCATGGCTTCAATTTGATTGCTATTGAGAGCAATGATTTGGTTAGTATTTAACGCAACCAAATGGAAAGTTTGTAAAGTTCTGAGCGCAGAAGTAAAGATAGTTCTGACCTGATAGGTCGATAGAATACCTTGTATCTGATCTGTATTCAGTGCCTGAACTTGAATGGTAGAGAATGCAAAAATTTGATTACTACTTAGCGCATTTATTTGCGCACTTGAAAAACCAGCTAAGTCACTTGATTCAATCGCGCGAATTTGCATGGTATTGAGTACAGCAAGTTGTGCTGCATTCAACATGGCGAGATGTGCAGAATTTAATGCAATAACTTGGAATGTGGTCAGACTAGATAAATCGCGTGACTCTATGGCACTAATTTGACCAGTGCTTAACAAGCCTATCTGCGTTGTGCTCAATGAACCAATTTGCGCTGCAGTCAGAGAAGATATCTGTACATCAGATAATTTAGCAACATCCAAACTGCGCAGAGTCGTAGTTGCCATACCTGCAACCACAGTAGTGGTGATTGCATTGATTTGTCTACTATCAAGAACTGCAACCTGACGTGTTGTTAAAGCATTTAACTGCGCACTAGTCAGTGCAGCCATCTGGCGCGTTGTTAGACCAGCGATATCACCAGTCTCGATAATACGTATCTGTGAAGAACTCCAAGAATTAATTTGATGCGTTGTGAAAGCACCAATTTGTAGACTAGTCAGTGCCACAACCTGCGAAGTGGTCATGCCTCTTAGATCGCTAGTCTCAAATGCACTGACTTGACTGGTTGTGATCGCTGCAAATTGTGTTGTAGTCAGTGTCGATACCTGAGCACTGTTCATGCCTACAATTTGGGCATTGAGTAATTTCGTTACATCGATAGCACGGATTGCTGCTGTAGATAAGAATGTAATATCGCGTGATTCAATTGCATTCAGTTGTGCATCACTTAAGACAGCGATCTCACGACGGGTAAGCGCACCAACTTGCGAGCCTGTGAGTGCTTCAATTTGTCTAGTGGTGAATGCAGCGATTTGCGTGGTTGTAAAACACAATAGCTGGCTAGTATTAACAGCTGCAATATCACTTGTTTCTAGCGCTTGAATCTGTCCGGTAGTGAGTGCGGTTAATTGTAATGTAGTCAGCGAGTTAAGCTGACTCGTATTAAACGCTGTGATCTGTACCGTATTTAAAGCAGCAATCTGTGTTGTGGTAAATCTGCTGAGCTGTGTGCCCTTCAGATTATTAATGTCAGATGTATCTATAGCTAACAGCTGATTGGTTGAAAATGATGCTAGCTGTAATGAGGTAAAGCCATTGTAATGCGTGCTATTTAAAGCTGCTAGTTGTAGTGAATTGAGTGCAGTTACTTGTGTTGTAGTGAGGGCAGCAACTTGAGCACTCGTAAAATTAACAATGTTGGCACTTTGTATTGCATCGATTTGGGTTGTGTTTAAAATTGTTAGCGTGCCAGTGCTAATGCTTTTTAACTGTGATGCAAAAAGAGCTGCGATCTGACTTGTAGTCATCGCAGCGATATCACGAGTTTCAATAGACGTAACTTGAAAGCCCTGTAATGCTGCTATTTGCGAGCTAGTTAAACTATTGATTTGTGCAGAGCTTAACGCAACAACTTGCGTGTCAATTAATGCACGTATCTGGGTTGTGGTTAGGCTAGCAATCTGATTCGAGTTCAGTGCTGCTACCTGGACACTGGATAAAGAGCGCAGTTGTACCACGCCGAGTTGCGTAATCTGTGCAGTGGTAAATGTTCCAACTTGGGTCGTACTAAATGACGACACCTGTATTGTTGTCAAGCTAGCGACATCACTCAATTCGATCGCAACGATTTGTGCGGAATTTAAGACCGCTAGCTGATTGCTGTTAAGTGCATTTATCTGTGCGCTATTAAAGTTAACAATTTGCGCAGTGCTTAAATTCGCAATATCGGAAGTTTGAATCGCATCAATCTGTGCGGTATTCCATGCTGCCAATTGCAATGTGGTTAAAGCATTCAGTTGTGCTGAAGTCAGAGCAGCAACTTGATCTGATGTGAAGGCGCGGAAATCGCGACTTTCTATTGCACTAACTTGATCAACACTTAACGCAGCTACCTGTGCCGCGCTCAAGCCGTTTATCTGAATACTATTTAGCGCTTGTACCTGCTCAACGCCAAAACCACCCAATTGGGTGGTGCTTAAGTTGCTAATTTGATCCGTAGTCAGACCACCCACATCACGCGTTTCTATCGCATTAATCTGGGCAGTTGTAAGGAAAGTAATTTGCTGATTGGTGAAACTACTGATTTGGAAACTATCAAAAGCAGCGATTTGATCAGCAATAAAAGATTTTACTTGTAGCGAATTAAATAAGCCTACCTGGGCTGAGGTCAGAGCGCCGACCTGATTCGCATCAAACAGGGGAAGCTGTGAGGAACTGAATGCTAAAAGTTGTGAATCTGATATCGATCTAATGTCGCTAGTGGTGAGATTAGCGATGTCGTCTGCAGATAAACTGCGAATGTCTGCGGTGGTGAGACTAGTAATAACGATTGACATGACATCAGACCTTTTATCGATTCATCCTTCAGGCACGAAAATCACAAATATCGTGTCTGAAAATAGTAAAAAAGCAAGACCAACACTGAAAAAGCGCTGTTTTGCTACTGATTACGCGCTTATCCACCGGCCGTACTGCCCCTATCGACTCTTATCGACACGAGCCCGCATTTCCTTAATGCGTTTTTTACATTAATGCCGAATTAAGCTTGTCATTCAGTAAACTTTGATTATCTTGCTTCACATACACCATGTAAGCATCGGCACCATCGCTGGCAAAATTAGCCGCTATTGCACCGCCATCCATAGCCACAGTGCTATTTGCACTTGGCTCCGCCGCTATTAAATCTGCTTGCGGCTTACTGATTACATCTCCAAGATTGAGGTTGAGTGATGCTGGTTGAGTAGCCTTATCTGCTGCGTTTATAGTGTTCTCGACAGCAAACCAAACATCGCCCATAAGCTGGGTCTCACCGGCCGCATTGGTGTAACTACCCATGAGACCAATCAAATTGCCATTATTGATTTCAGCCGAAGAATTTGCTTGCAGTGACAAGCTAGCAATGCCTTTTTCAGACAACGAAGATAATTCGCCTGCATCAGTCACGCTATTGCTGTTGCGATCTATCCAAACTGATAACTGACTAAAGGCTGCGTCATTGGCATCAATCAAGCCATCCAAATTGCTATCAAGTGCACTCAGGGCGACATAACCATCTTTGGCCTTCTGACCATTGGCGAGAACAGTTCCCACACCAAACAACTCACCACCATCATTAATCTGACCATCACCATTCAAATCACGTACCAACAGCGCATCTGTTGAATCAACCCAACCGCTCTGCTCTGATCGACCATCATTATTGACATCAAACACCACGCCATTTTTCGCGGCCAATGTTTGAATACCATCGCCATTCATATCAAGAATTAATGGTGTGTTACCTAAATACGCTGTGACCTGTTCGGCAGAGAAGGCCTGTAACTGAGAAGCAGAAATTGCAGCTATTTGCGCCGTAGTCATCGCTGCGATTTGATCTACACTCAATCCAGGCACATCCGCTACTTGAATAGCGCGCACTGCTGTGGTGGTCAGACCTACAATACTGCCCACATCAATAGCGGCAATTTGACTGCTATCCATGGTAACCACTTGCGCCGCCGTCAATCCACTCATTTGAGCACTGGTCAAGGTCGCGATATGATCCACCGAAATAGCGCCGATATCACGTGCTTCGATAGCGCGCACTTGTGAAGTTGTAAAGACGGCTATATCGGCAATCTCAAGCGCTCCAATTTGTGCGCTATTTAAACCTACAATTTGCGCAGTCGAGAGTGCACGCGCTTGTGCCGTACTAAATTCGGCAATTTGAGAACTTGTTAATCCAACTAAATCTCTCACTTCTATGCTACGAATTTGTGTGGTGCTTAACAATCCAATTTGGTCAATCGTAATCGCACTAATATGTGCGCTGTTTAAAGCCGTGACTTGCGCTGAAGATAAACCTGCTAATTGCGTATTATTTAATACGACTAATTGTGCAGTTGTGAGACCGGCAAACGCTGTTAACTTCACTGCACCTAACTGCGTGCTAGTAAATTCCATCATCTGATCTGGCGTGAAAGCAGCAAGCTGGGTCAGGGACAAAGCATTCACCTGATCTTCTGACAAGATACCAATATCACTGACTTCTATCGCTGCGATTTGCGCCGTATTAAAGGCAGCAATTTGCGTAGCTGAGAAGGCCGCAATTTGCGTTGTTTCTAAAGTAGCGATTTGATCCGTACTTAAGCCAGCAAGATCGCGCAATTCAATGGCGCGAATTTGAGCCGTGGTCAGACATGCAATATTGATTAAATCCATTGCAGCGATTTGTGTAGAATTAAATCCTACTATTTGCGTTGTTGTTAACGATGACAACTGCAAACTATCTAGAGAACCGATTTGTGCACTGGTTAATCCTGTCAGATCTCTGACTTCAATTGCGCGAATCTGCACAGTGCTGAAATTTAAAATTTGATCAACCGACATAGCATTAATATGTGCGCTATGTAAAATCGCAACTTGCGCAGTGCTCAAAGCTTTCAGATCGGTTGCTTCAATTTCTATCACTTGTGAAGTACTGAATGCAGCAACCTGAGAGGTAGACATGGCTGCTAATTGCAAGCTATTTAAGGTACTCATGTGCGAACTTGTTAGACCACCAATATCTTTCGCCTCAATAGCACGTATCTGAGCAGTGGTTAAGATAGCTAACTGATCTTGAGTGAGCGCAGCAATTTGCGCACTATTTAGTACAACGATTTGCGCACTACTCCAACCAGATAAATCAGCATCATCAATAATCGCGATCTGGGTTGTACTTAACGCAGCAACCTGTGTCAATGTAAATGCTTGTAATTGAGCACTGTCTAATGCCACCATCTGCGAGGTAGTAAAAAATTTTAAATCACGTGTCTCTATGCCTTTTACTTGCGTCGTTGTTAGCGCTGCTATTTGATCATCAGAGAGTAAACCTACCGCTGCCGAATTAAGGGCAGCTATTTGCATACTAGTAAAGCCAGCAAGATCACCCACTTCAATGGCGGTCACTTGAACGGTATTGAGTACAGTAATCTGCGATGTTGTCAGCGCAGCTAACTGAGCGCTGGTTAATGCAATGATGTCATCATCAGTCAACCCACCGATATCTCTAACTTCAATCGCGCGAACTTGCGACGTTGTTAGCTCAGCCACTTGGGCAGTTGACATTTGTTGAATCTGCAAACTGTTCAATGCAACGATTTGAGCGGTATTCCATGCGATTAAATCGCCCGGATCTACTGCTGCAAACTGCACTGTAGTGAGAGTTGCGATTTGTGAGGTTTTGAAAGCCGCTAATTGTGTGCTATCAAATGCTGCCATTTGGGCTTCTGTCAGTCCAGCCAAATCGGCTAACTCAATAGCTGCTATGTCAACCGAGCTCAATCCAGTAACTTGATCAGTAGTGAGTGCGCCGATTTGTGCACTATTCAACGACATGATTTGTTGTGAAGTGAATGCAGCAATCTGTGCAGTATCTAAGGAGGCAATCGCTTCCAAACTAATACCAACTAAATCTCTAGTTTCTATAGATGCGATTTGATCCACGGAGAACATCAGAATCTGATCGCTAGTGAGCGCATTAAACTGCACACTATTTAAATTCGCTATCTGTGTGGTCGATAAAGCGCCGATTTGTGTATTGTCTAATAACGCAATTTGAACACTACTTATACCGGGTAAATCACGTATTTCTATCGCAGCAATTTGATCCGCAGTCAGTGCAATGACTTGACTGCTGGTAAATGCTCGGATGTGGGTACTATTAAAAATAACGATTTGCGCTGTTGTCATTGCAGCTAAATCATCTGCATCGATGGCAGCAATTTGATTACTATTAAGTGCAACTGTCTGTGCAGTCGTTAATGATGCAAGCTGCATACTATTTAAAGCGGCAATATGCTCAGTCGTTAGTACTGCCAGATCTCTGATTTCTAATGCAGCGATTTGAGCTGTATTGAATGCAGCAATTTGCGCAGTAGTCATTGATTTGACTTGCGAACTTGTCAAAGAAATGATTTGTGAACTCTTCCAACCAGTTAAATCATCAGCATCAATTGCAACCAACTGCGTCGTTGTTAACGCACTGACTTGAGAAGTCACAAGAACTGCTACCTGCGCGCTATTAAGTGAACTAATTTGATCAACCGTCATTGCAACTAAATCACGTGTTTCAATCGCACGAATTTGAGCAGTTGAGAAATTAGCTAAATTAACACTAGAGAGCGACTTAACCTGATCACTAGATAGCCCGACGACCTGTGAAGTGGTCATGGCATTGGTTTGATCCAGACTCAACGCTGAAATTTGCGTCGTACTAAAACCCACTAAATCGCGCACTTCTATTGCAACCATTTGGTCAGTTGCTAATAATTCTAGTTGCGCGGTTGTCATTGCACGTATGTGCGAGCTATTCAATGCAATGATTTGTGCAGTCGTCAAACCTGCGATATCAGCAGGATCAATCGCACTAAACTGTGTTGAGTTCAATGCAGCAGTTTGGACTGTAGATAAAGATGATAGCTGAGCGCTATCCAGTGCGGTGACATGCTCCGCAGTTAATCCAGTTAAATCACGAACCTCTATCGCTCGCACCTGAGCCGTTGACAAAGCAACGACTTGATCTGTGGTGAAAGCGCGGATTTGATTACTATTTAATGCAACGATTTGCGCAGTACTCCAACCCAAGAAATCCTCTGCATCAATAACACTAATTTGATTTGAGGTTAAGGCTGTTACCTGCCTTGTAGTCAATACAGAAATCTGCAGACTATCTAAGGACTGAATTTGTTCGTCAGTTAATGAAGCAAGATCATGTGTGGTGATTGCGCGTATTTGGTTAGTACGCAGCGCACTGATTTGATCAGTGGTGAATGCACTGAACTGCGCGCTGGTCAAAACAGCGATCTGAGTAACAGAGAAGAATGGAATTTGAGTGGTTGTAAAAAATACAACCTGCTCATCACTGAAAGCAGTTATCTGACGCGTGGTGATAGCTTGAATAGCCGATGTCGTCAGACTAATAATGTCTTGCGATGTTAATTCAGAAATCTGAGTCGTGGATAGACTTGCGACGGGATTTGCCATGACGTGAGTTCTCTAGTTATTTC